>JANTPZ010000242.1:0-28336 GCA_025593235.1 Vachellia pachyceras | reverse complement strand
GACGAACCACATTTTAAAATATTACCAACTCTATCCCTTCAATGGTAAAAGAGGAAGATGCCAAACAAAAAGCTGTTGTTAATGCAATTTCGTGCCGTTGGGAGAGAGCATCCATACAAGTTGGTTAAAATAAAAATATAGCAAGTCCCATAAAGCTCTGACTGTTATTTGGTCACAATGAGACAATTTTATTTTAGCTTTTTGCAATTTAATTAGAATGAATAAAATAAAGACATGACAGCTATGAGACACCAAATTTTAGAATAAAGAACGTCTAATGACAGAGAGGATCTGACCTACACACGTGTTTGTGGGCCACTCATTATTTGTATCTGTCCTGCGTCAGCATTGAATGGGTTAATATAATTTTCTATTATTAAATTCACCTTTATTTTTCTTTTTCTCTTTTAAATAATGGAATAAATGATTTAGATATATTAAAAGGGAAAATGACAGAAAAAGGACCTCGATAACAGTGAATTCCAGAAAGGTGATTCGAAATTTTAAATTTCTGACAGATGATAGTTACTCGCGTGCCTTTACCCAAATTTAATGGAAATGTCCTCACTACCCCTGAAACAGCAGCATGGCCGCGCACACTTACGTGATGCTTTCTTCACCGGACTTATCACATACGGTTTAGAAAGGTCATATTCTACGCCGAACGAAGTGCTCCTCATTTAGAAATGCCTGCCCACGTTGCATTCAGATAAGGCACTGGGCTCATCTTCTAAACCGAATATAATAGAGACGGTTTAGAAAGTCATCCTTCTAAATCGATGTTAGCAAAATACGGCGTAGACGTGAAGATGCTGCACTGTCATTCGGAGTAAGATATCCAAATTTGGACGTTCACGAAGACGAGTGGCAAAATCGAATGCTATAAGAGCTTAGTCAAATTAGACTCTCTAAACCGTTGTATCCATATACGGTTTAGAAAGTGAGTACGTTACAGTGACAAAATCAAATGCTATAAGAGCTTATTTGAATAACACTACCTAAATCGTTGTTACCATATACGGTTTAGAAAGTGAGTACGTTACAGTGGCAAAATCGAATGCTATAAGAGCTTATTCAAAGTAGACTCTATAAACCGTCGTTGCCGTATACGATTTAGAAAGTGAGTACATTACAGTGGCAAAATCGAATGCTATAAGAGCTTATTCGAATTAGACTCTATAAACCGTCGTTGCCATATACGGTTTAGAAAGTGAGTATGTTACAGTGACAAAATCGAATGCTATAAGAGCTTATTCGTATAACACTACCTAAACCGTCGTTACCGTATATGGTTTAGAAAGTGAGTACGTTACAGTGGCAAAATCGAATGCTATAAGAGTTTATTCAAATGAGACTCTATAAACCGTCATTGCCGTATACGGTTTGGAAAGTGAGTACGTTACAGTGGCAAAATCAAATGCTGTAAGAGTTTATTTAAATTAAACTCTATAAACCGTCGTTGCCGTATACGGTTTAGAAAGTGTGTACATTACAGTGGCAAAATCGAATGCTATAAGAGCTTATTCGAATTAGACTCTATAAACCGTCATTGCCGTATACGGTTTAGAAAGTGAGTATGGTTTGGAAAGAGGTGACGCTTAGTCCAGTTCGAATCAGTTTTATTACTCATTCGAACCCTGAACATGCTTTTATATTTGAATGCCAACATGTACTTATTCGGATGTATAACGTTTCCCATTCTACACCATGGCTGAGGTAAGGTTTAGAAAGTGTCACTTTCTACACCGTTTGAGATATTGATGGTTTAGAAAGAGCGAACCCTGAACATGCTTTTATATTCGAATTCCACCAAGTACATATGCGGATGTATATGTTTTCACTATCTACACCGTATGTAAGGAAACCGGTTTAGAACAAATTGCCCCTGAAAATGCGTTTATATTCGAATTGCACCATGTACTCATTCGCATGTATAGGTTTTAACATTCTACACTGGATGTAAGAAAAATGGTTTAGAACCAATCGGCCCTCCACATGCATTTATATTCAAATGCCACCATGTACTCATTCGGATGTATAAGATTTAACATTATACACCAGAACGGTTTTAAACGAGCTAGCCCTGATCTTGCTTTTCTATTTGAATTTCACAATGTAGTGATTCGGATGTATAAGGTTACACTTTCTACACCGTGTGTGAGATAAATGGTTTAGAAAGACAGACTCCGAAAAATGCATTTCAATTCAAATGCCACCATATACGCATTCGAATAATAGGATATGTATGAGATTTAACATTACACACCGTGGCTGCTGTTAAGTTTAGAAAGGGTCGATATCTACACCGTATAACAGACGAACGGTTTTGAAATGAGCTAGCCCTAAACTTGCTTTTGTATTCATTGTTACTTGTAGAATACATGACATTAAACTGTGAAATAAGCAATTGTTGAACCCTCCACGAGTGAGTGCAATATGATTAACAATACAGATAAAATACAATGAAACTGCAAAGAGCAAATTGTCGATCACACTGAATTAGATAAACTGTGGGCTAAGGCGAACATGAAGGACGATGAAAGTGACGAAGCAGCCATGACAATACAGATGAAATACATCAAAAGACATCTTAAATACAGATGAAATACATCGAAACTTGAAAAGCAGAAATTGGTTAAACATGGAGAGGCCAGTGGAATGGTAAACAACCCAGATGTTGATTTCATTGAAAGTGACAAATCAATTCTTGAGCACTACAGGAGTCAGAGCAATAGCAGAAGTCTCAAGTTCAATACCCCTCGTGTTTGGAATGTCTGAGATAAGCAGAAAATGGAGAAACCTCAAGGGCCCAGATGTTGACTCCATTGAAAGTGACAAATCAATTCTTGAGCACTACAGGAGTCAGATCAATAGCAGAAGTCTCAAGTTCAGTACCCCTCGTGTTTGGAATGTATGAGATAAGCATAAAAAGGAGAAACCTCGAGGGATGCCTTTTACTCTTTCCTTCAGTTCATCTTTGGTGGTGAATAGACCATGGTGGTAAACAGCCCACATGGTGAAGGGTTGTCTCTCTTGCAGAACATTCTTGGTTTGTTGCAACCTCATGGTTTGCTTCATCTGATGAATTACAAATACCTTCATTTCGTGCAGCATGAGGTGACGTGGATTCATTTCCGTTTGTCACATTCAGCAGTACCATCTTTCCATTGTAACAAACTTCAATCTCTGCATTTCCCTTGGTCTGAGGCGACATTGCAATGCATCGAGGTTGCTGGTTGGGACAACTTTCAGGCAATTCATCATCTTCGAGTTGAAGCATTTTCTCCCCTTGCCTCTGCATCTTTGTTGCTGTGCCTTCCTTGAGGCAATGAGTGCCCCTGCCCTTGCATCATTTTCTCCCCTTGCCTCTGCATCATTTTCTCCCATGGCTCTATTGCTTGAATGTTTCTACCAGTAGTGGACTGAGTAGAGCTGCCTACTGAGTTTCGCCTTGTCATTGTTAGATGCTCAGGGAGGTTATATATAGTAGTTCGTCATCGGCACGTTTCTCAACTCCAGGGATGAAGCTACTTAAGGCGTCACACCCATTGGAGAAATTAGAGTTTGAGGATGAATTAGATAAACTGTGGGTTGAGGCGAACATGAAGGATGATGAAAGTGATGAAGCAGCCATGACAAAGCAGTCATCAAACTCCATCATCAGCTTCCATCGTCTTTCATGTTCGCCTCAGCCCACAGTTTATAAGTTCTGAATCTTGGTTGGAGAGATTTATAAGTTGAAGGATGTTCTGAACTTTATGGCTACGAATATTTCAAGAGAAGTAACCATTCACATGAAGGACGATGAAAGTGATGAAGCAGTTATGATAAAGCAGTCATCAAAGTCCATCATCAGCCATGACACTGATGACTGCTTGGTCACTTTCATCGTCCTTCATCACTTGAAGGAGTCTTCACTTCGCATTTGTTACAATGAAGACGGTTGAGGATGCAAATGCAGCAAATGAGAAAGCATTTATTTACTTCATGTTTAATGGTAACAACGATTTCGAAGAGAAGGAATCGAGGAGACAGATAACCCAACTGCATTCGAGGCATTTAGACTGTTCGTTTCTTAACTCGCCGTTTCACATTCTACACATATGGAGAAGAATCGAGAAGACATAGGAACGAGGAGAAGAAATCTCTCTCATTCGAATGCCACAAAGTACTCATTCGGATGTATAAGGTTATCCATTCCACACCGAGGTGCACTACATTCGGTGTAGAGTGATTATTTGTGAGCTTTCTAAATCGGACTAACTTTCTGCGCTGTAGAAGTTCTCCACTTCCCATTCGAATGACCTCTATTCATCATCCGAATGTATCTAGGGCAGGCATTTCTAAACCGAGGTGCGCTACGTCTGGTGGAGAAAGCCTGGAGTCCGTAATCCACAGTAAGCATATGCACATTCGAATGGACACGACGTTTGTAAATTAATTTTCTATTTCACTTGCGAGGTCAGAATCATTCACACCTCTTCAACCCTCCCTCGCCTCATTCGAGTGGAAACATCTTCTACATCATTTTGATATACATATTAGCTAAGTATAATTCGAATAATCTCTTATAGCATTCGATTTTGCCACTGTAACGTACTCACTTTCTAAACCGCATACGGTAACGACGGTTTAGGTAGTGTTATTCGAATAAGCTCTTATAGCATTCGATTTTGTCATTGTAACGTACTCACTTTCTAAACCGTATATGGCAACGACGGTTTATAGAGTCTAATTCTAATAAGCTCTTATAGCATTCGATTTTGCCACTGTAACGTACTCACTTTCTAAACCGTATACAGCAATGACGGTTTATAGAGTCTAATTCAAATAAGCTCTTATAGCATTCGATTTTGCCACTGTAACGTACTCACTTTCTAAACCGTATACGGCAACGACGTTTTATATAGTCTAATTCGAATAAGCTCTTATAGCATTCGATTTTGCCACTGTAACGTACTCACTTTCTAAACCGTATACGGCAACGACGGTTTATATAGTCTAATTCGAATAAGCTCTTATAGAATTCGATTTTGCCACTGTAACGTACTCACTTTCTAAACCGTATATGGTAACAACGGTTTAGGTAGTGTTATTCGAATAAGCTCTTATAGCATTCAATTTTGTCACTGTAACATACTCACTTTCTAAACCGTATACGGCAACGACGGTTTATGGAGTCTAATTCGAATAAGCTTTTATAGCATTCGATTTTACCACTGTAATTTACTCACTTTCTAAACAGTATACAGCAACGACGGTTTATAGAGTCTAATTCAAATAAGCTCTTATAGCATTCGATTTTGCCACTTTAACGTACTCACTTTCTAAACCGTATACGGTAACGACGGTTTAGGTAGTGTTATTCGAATAAGCTCTTATAACATTCGATTTTGTCACTGTAACATACTCTCTTTCTAAACCGTATGTGGATACGACGGTTTAGAGAGTCTAATTCGACTAAGCTCTTATAGCATTTGATTTTGCCTCTCTCTTTGTGAACGTCCAAACTTGGAGATCTTACTCCGAAGACAGTGCAGCATCTTCACGTCTACGCCGTATTTTGCTAACATCGGTTTAGAAGGATGACTTTCTAAACCGTCTCTATTATATTCGGTTTAAAAGATGAGCCCAGTGCCTTATCTGAATGCAATGTGGGCAGGCATTTCTAAACCGAGGAGCACTTTGTTCGAAGTAGAATATGACCTTTCTAAACCGTACATGATAAATCTGGTGTAGAAAGCATCACGTAAGTGTGCGCGGCCATGCTGCTATTTCAGGGGCAATGAGGGCATTTCCTTTAAACTTGGGTAAAGATGCGCGAGGAACTATCATCGGTCAGGGATTTAAAATTTTGAATCACCTTTCTGGAATTCACTGTTTTCGTGGTACTTTTTCTGTTATTTTCCCATATTAAAAGGTAAAATAATCTAAATTTTTATTAGATTATATGTATCAATATTTGAAATAAAATGGAATTTTAGTGATCAAAATCACTATTTTTAAAATTAAGAGAACAAAGATTGTATTAACCCTTAATATTATAACAGGGAAAACATGTTTAGATTTAGTAGAAGGTATTAATTTTCACAATGTGGTGAATCAATGTTCGAATCCTTATTTTGAAATGTGCCTACATTTAGTGTCCCATAGTGTCTAGAATATAATTGCTTCTGATTGGAGGATGCATATGTTAGATAAAAATGTTATAATAGGGAAAGTTTCACTTGGGACTGTAGCAATTTAATGTCAGTAGACCTCAAAACATTTTGAAATTTCAGTCAACCACCAAGGAACAAAATAAAAATAAAGTTTGTAAGTGAAAATGAGGAATTTTTTTAATTTTATATTGTGGCTTGTTCCCCATGGCGAGCGATGCATTTTGAAGGAGTCTCATTTGTGTTTCTTTTGTCGTGGTAAAAGGTAATATTTCCTATATCAAATATCTCAAAAACCAAAATCTTGAGCTCTTTGTGCTATTCATCGTGGCAAGGTGCATAGTGTTGAAAATTGTACTTGACTATGAATTATTCATTTTCATTATCATAATCTTTACATGCCTTGTTATGATAAATTGTCTTTGGATAAATTATAGTGATTATCTTAAATGTCATTGCCTGTGATATAGCTCTATAGATTCGTGTCATAAGCTTGTCTCACAAATGATTACGTTACCGTGCCATTTGACTTGAGATCAAATGGATTCCTACATGAGAATCTCTAAACTTTTATATGGTCAAAAGTCACTTTTGACCAAGTAATGATGAAGCTATGTTCGGGCTTAGTGGATTACATATAGAGGAATGTGAATGGTCAAGATAAAGCTTGTACCTCACATTAGTAGAGAGATATTGATTTGCCCATTGATAAGTGAGTTTGAGAAATGTATGATCATATTGTGATGGAAAGATAGTTCCATCTTTTTAGTCAGACTACTCAACATCAAGAAAGCAATGGTTATGATTAGGAGGGTGACAATTTCCATACCTCATCCTTGATTGAAATATCATGTGATAAAAGAGACTTGATGTGGTTGTATGATAATTTGTATCGGTTTAAAAATTCTCATGTGAATTGGATAGTGTTAATGTCTTGCTAAAAGCTATTTATGACTTGTGGGCTAGTATAGTCACTGGCCCACTACCAACTTCATACGAGCCTACACAATAGCACACAAAATAACCCAACATGAGCTGAAATATCCATATTTAATGAATCAAGATTAAATAAATATTCTTGAGAGAATATATATTTGTGTATATATAGTAAAATTCATTTTATATATAATATATTTTCATGTGTATATATATTACATATATTGATATGTGTATATATGACAAATATATAATATTTTGGATTTCCTTTAAAAATAGATATTGGATTTAATTTATAAAGATATATTAAATCTTAAATCCATTTTAAAAGATAGAATAAATCTTGAATTTAATTTATAGAGATAAATTAAATCCCGATTTAAAAGATAAGATCTTGAATTTAATTTATAAAGATAAATTAAATTTTGATCAATCTTAATATTATATCTTATTAAATTTGTGGAGATGAATTAAATGTTATCCTTGTTTGACTCCTTATCCAAGTTAAGTAAATTGGTTAAATTGTATCTATTGGACAAATATAGATAAAACCATCTTTATTTAATTTCTCAGATTTAAAGTTTCTGATAAAATTTGAATTTTGAAATAAATAGAAGATAGATTTTGAAATTCAAAAGGATAAGTTCTGAATGCCTATAAATAGATGGTCAGAACTCTCCATTAGATATACATATGAAAAAACAAATAAAAAAATTGACAGAGAAGCTGAGAGTGAGAAGAAGATCCAAAAATCAGAGTAGAGGTGCTAGCACACGTTCGTGTTAAAATTGTTATTCGTGTGGATACCGGTAGAGGAAGATGATCATAGCTGTTGGCTTCTTGAAAATCAAGTAAGAAAGAAAGGGAAACATTCCAAGAAAGGTAGTTTGAGGATCTATCAAAGGCGTTTAGACCGAGTAGATAGAATAGTACCTTTGTAGTTCTCATTTTTCGATCTCTAGGAGTCAAAGTTTGTGATAACCGTGTTTTACAGTAATTCGAAATAAAGGTCAAACCAATAGTTATGGGTTGAGTTAAGGTCCAAAGAGATGTAGTGCAGAAAGAGAGGAAGGTAAGGGATCGGAAAAGTCATGATCGACCTAGCCCTAATGTACTGAATTCCATTAGAACTTTATAGTTAAACATGCTTGGCCTGGACAAATGATATGATGGGTGACCTTATGGAAATGACCCAAATATCATTAAAAATAAAGGGAAAAATGGAATTTTAAAAAGGTAAGAACATGATGGTAATTAAGGGAAAGTGTAAGGGCATTTTGGTCATTTGACTAAGGTCAAAAGTCAACTTGGTCAAAGTTTGACCAAAAAAATTAGAAAAATTCATAGAGACCCAAAATGTAGAGAAAAAGTCATTGATCAGAATGTGAGGCCCAGTTTCAGTTAAATCGATATAGATTTCTGTTGAGAGAATTTTAAATGTCGTTTAATTTTTGATATTTTTATTAAATAATTAGCCAAAATAATTATTTACAGTACCAGTAGGCCTCAAACATCTGATTTCAAAGTAGGGAAAAATAGCTTGTAATTTCTTGTATTTTATAAAATTGTTGCCCAAAATATGAGAAAAACGATTTCTCATATCTAAAAGAAAATACTTGGAAAAGCCCTGGATTTGGATTTCGCTTTAAAAATTAATTAAAGACATTCCAGGAAGCAATTTGAGGAAAGAAAAGTATGAGAATATCAGTAAGAATTTTAGGAATTTTTGATGGTTTTAGATCCAGTTAACTATCTGTAAATTGCTTTATCGGTATTGTGATAGTGTAAAGTAACTTTATGAAAATATAAAATTTTCAAAAGTAAGCATGTCATAAGTGAGTTAGGCCATTTGTGAGAGTTATATTTGAAGATAAAAAAGAGAAATACATTTCCCAAACAAGTGGTAGAATTTATCAGAACAAAGTTACTTTATCGGTATAAATTATACTAGATTAAGGACACATGTCATCCTTTTGTGTTGGCAGATAAAATCTAATTTTTTCCTCATAAAATTCCAGCCCTTTGTCATGTGCAGAAAAATGGGCTTGTGTTGGAAAAATTATAGCCATTGGATCCAATTAACTTTTCAAGATGCAACCACAACCCTTGGATCATTTTGTCATTTGATTAAATCACTTATCCACCCCTATTTTCAGCCATTTGAGTCAGCCAAAACTAGAGAAAAAATAGAATGAGACACAAAGCAAGAGGAAGAGAAGAAAAACCCACAAGAAATTCAAGGTAAAATAGGTTTTGATGAACTTTCTTGCATATTATTGCTCATTGAAACTTCCTCTTCACTTCTAATGGTTTAGTTTTGGGATTATGGCTGGATTTGGTTGTTGTAAAGTTAGAATTCTTGAGAGAGAAAATGAGAAAGAGGGATTTAGCTCAAATAATTGTTACCAAACAACTCTATGCAAGTTAAGGAGTTGATTGGTGTATGTTTTGGGTTGGTTTGATGGTTGTATGATTTTTGGAAATCATGAAACCTTAAGGGAGGTTCCATCCAATTTTCTATTTGAATGGAATGTGATGTTTTGATGTTAAATAATGTATGGGAAGAAGTAAGAAATCAAGATTATGCAATTACATGCAATGGAAGTTGAAAAATCATCTTGTTTCCAAGTGCCCTGATTTTCAACTAAACCAAGAACAATAAGGAGGAGTGTGATTTTCATGATTATGATGCTTCCATTGGCTTTAGAATGAAAAATTGTGTCAGGTGGAAGTGAGAAAATGATTTGGAAAGCATTGGAGTTAATTTTGACAAGTTTAAGGACTTTAGGGCTCTTAATGTCTAAGAGGAAGTTTTGCATGGTTTTAGTGTGTTTTATGACTTGTAATTGGCTTGTTATTGATAGCCTGATATTATATTGTGTGTAGGAAAGTTAATTGATAAGGAAGCATTTTGAAAAGGCGAAAAGGAGAACTTAAAAGTTCAAGTGCAAGTTGAAAAGCAAGGTAGCAAAGACTACTAACCGTACACTAATAGTTGCATTGATGATTGTGTATGATTTTTGCTTTTTGCATGATCAAATTGTGATGTGTAAATATGTGATGATGTGAATCTAATATGCTATGGCCATATGCAAAGTGTGAAAATTTGTGAAGATCACATGTTTATGCATATGTTATTAAGTTATGAATAATTGTCATGCATATTGGTGTATATGTAGGTGTTTTTACTATTGGGATTTCTTTGAAATCTCATTCTTCCGAACTAAACATTCCTAGGTACAAGTTCAAGCAAAAGTTAAAGGCAAGGTGAGTGAAGAATAGAGGAAGCCTTGTATGGTTATTTTGAATGCAAAGTTCTATAATGTTGCTTTATGTACATATTCAAGTGTTTTGGAATTAATGTAGCACCTAAGCCTCTACTTGATGAGTATGTATATATGTATGGATGCATGTATGTTTATACATAGATAAGTTTAATTTAAGCATATTTTGGAACAAGTTTTGGAATCAGTAAAGTTTAAAAGGGTGTCCAACACCCTTGAAAAGTTCACAAATTTGAGCTAAAGGGAAAATAGTAAACTAAGTCCAATTGATCTAAAATTATTAAGAAAAATAGTTCATATGGTGGGATTTAAAATGAGTCTAAGATCATTAAATTTGGATATCTACACAAGAAGTTATGAATTTTCAAAGTTAAGAGAAAAACCTGGAAAATTGAAAAATGATCATATGAATAGTGCAACTTCACGTAATAAATTATATTGATTGGATAATTTTTTGGACAAATGAGTATTTTCCCTTGTAGGTAATGTTATAATCTTCATTTAGAAATTGGAACCACTCTATTTTGAATTTTCTAGAATTAGTTATAAAATTTTAAAGTTAGGCAAGAAAACTGAAATTTTTGACCAAATGAATAATAACTCAAGAAAGTTTTAAAATTTCAATTCTTTGGTCATTTCAAGTTATGAAAAGCTTAAAAGTGGTTCAATAATGATCTATTACGAAGCTAATGAAATAAAGTAAAGTGTTACAATGTAACACACCTTAAATACCCCTTTAGCTTTATTTGATATCATTATAGAACCATTCTTGGGCCGTGAATAGTTAAAAAGGTCAAAAGAAATTAAATCTAAAAACATTTGATTTTTAAAAGTTACTATTCATTGAATTTTGGCCCGACTTTGAAAATTCATAACTAATTCTAGAAAAATAGAAATTGAGTGGTTCCAATTTCTATTTGAAGCTCATAAGTTCTTCTATAAGGGAAAAATACTCATTGGGTCATTGACTTGTCCAATATACAATTTAATGCGTAAAGATGTACTGTTCAATTGGTAATTTTTCAATTTTCCCAGGTTTTTCTTGATTTTCTTCAAACTTTGGATCTAGTGTTCTTTAGCTTGTTTTAAAGCTTGTAATGTGAAATATTTTTCTGGAGAAGTTTAGCTCATTTGGAGTCCATTTGCTCTGTTTCGTGAGAGGTCAAAGTATGGGGTTTGACCAACTTTACATTTATCAATTAGTCAAACTTGTTACTTTCTAACTTCACAATTTGACATACTAACTTCTAAGCTTCTTTTTATCATGAAAAACCATGCATTTGAGAATTCTTAAAACATACATTAGCTACTTCATGGCAACCAAACATGCATGAGTTTAGGTTACATAATACATAACAATCCTTAATCAAAATAGCATTAAGTTTACAACATCAAGCCATAATCATAAACATATACAAATCTTGCTTCATACATCATTCAATTTCTCCTTACCCTTTGATGAGCTTCCACCTAAAAATTGTTAGTGGGGGAGAATGAGATTTTTGGAAATCCCAATAGCAAAACTATCTAACATACTTCATAAAATGCATGACAACTTTCTTTATCAATGTGGATTATAAAAGTGCAACATGAAGCACATATATGCATATGGCCATAGCATGAACATGCACACATCCATACTTTCATCATCATAAATTTCGAATCAAGTCATGCATTATTCAAAAGAATTTTCATAATAATTTAGATTAGAGTTAGATAGTCTTGCTACCTTGATTTCATAATTTCTCTTTATTTTGAATGCTCTCTTGATGACTTGAGAAACTAATTCCTTTCACCAAACCTTTGCCTACACAATTGACAACATTATGGCCATCAAACACAAGCCATTTCCAAAGCAAAAATCAATGTAATCTCCTTTAATCATCCCCTTGAACTTTATAAGCCTTAATACTTTAAACTTGTCTTTAATTTTTTCTAATACTTCTCTAACTTGTGGTCACTTTTACCCTACATAAAAACTCATTTTAAACCCATTGGAAGCATCACAATCATCAAAAGAACACTCTTTCCCCAAATTCCAGACAAGGCCAAGACATACACCTTAATAGCTTCAACATGATTTTTCCAACTTTCAAGCCATACACCAACATATTCTTAATCTCAAACTCATTTCCATGGATTGTATAGCTTGAATTCAACTCTTCTATATCAAATAAAAATTTGGGCAGCATCTCCCCTTAGGGTTCATCATCCCAAATTTTACAAAATCCAAGAACAAGCTCCAAACAACAACAAGATATACATCAAAGTGCTCCTTACATCACAAGGAGACTTTTGCAACCAACCAAAAGCTCAAAATCCCTCTCTTTCTAACTTTTTCTCTCATGAACCCTAACCATGAAACTTGAGAAAGAGAGACCAAATCAAAATTCCAATCCATGAAAGTTGTAGAGGAGCTCACAAGGATGAAAATTATGTATAAGTTAAGTGCTTTCATCTCTTACCTTTGATTACCTTTGATTTTCTCAAGCTTTTCTACTCTTGTTCTTTCTTGGAATGGTGTCTTCTCTTCTCTCTTTTTCAGCCAAGAAGGTCGGCCAAAATGGAGAAGAAATGGAGGGGAAAAGGATTTTATAAAATTCTTCATAAAAAGATGAAAGGTTAGGATGTATTCTTAATGACTAAGTTTAATCTAAAGGTGGAAATTTAGCCACCTCTTTATCATATGTCCACTCCTCATTTGTTAGCTAAAAGTGGTAATGATTGGGTGTAACTAAGGGGTTAAAACTTGGTGAGGCTAACCAAACTGAATCCCATTCAGTTACTTTTACCGATTACATTTTTTACCGGTAAACATAACTTTATTCCGGTAAATCTTTTTCTACTTTTCTGGAGGCATTTTCTTCCTCATTTAATCTCCATATCTTCCTCTTAAATATGGAAAAATTATTATCCCCAAAATACCCCTTGATCTCATCAAAATTAACAGGGTTATTTTATCCTGTCCAAAACCCCTGAAAACGTGCAATTGGAGGGCAAAATACTTTTAGGACTTTAAAAATTTATACATTTTTCACTGATATTTAGCCCCTTTTCTTTTCACCAAAATGCCCTCTAGATTGTCTAAAATTAATTTTTGAAATAAATTATATTTCGGGGATTTTCAGGTCTTTTTCCCCCTTTAATAGGGAAAATCGCCTCAATCGTATATTGGGCAATAATTTTATTAATTACTATAAAATTTACTTTATTTTTCTATGCCCTAAACTCAACTGATTGAGGTCTCATGATACCTCAAATAATTATTTTCAGCCATTAAATTTTCAAAATTCTATAAATATAAATCTAAGCCGATTTTCAGCAATCTGTCAAAACTCTGTTAATCAGTGAGTTCTGCTCTATCTTTTAAGCATCTGTGAATTTTTATGATATTTTAGTCAATAGTTGACTTTTTGACTTTGACTTTGTCAAATCACCAAAATAGCCTTACACTTCTCTTAATGACCAAAATGCCCTTACACTGTCTAACTTTTCGTAATTTCCATTTTGCCCTTGACTTTTTCGCCCTTAATCTTTTATCTAATGACCTTTGGGTCCTTCCCAGGAGGTCACCCATCCTTACATTACTCCAGGGTGAGCACGCTTAACTGCGGAGTTCTCATAAAATTTCTCTCGGTAAGCCAAGTCTAACTTTGGGTTATCCAACCCATCCGCATCAACTTTTTCCGTGCTTTCTATCTGTGGCCTCTAACTTGACTTTTGACTATTGGTTTGATCCTTTTTAT
This sequence comes from Vachellia pachyceras, assembly GCA_025593235.1. Taxonomy (NCBI): domain Eukaryota; kingdom Viridiplantae; phylum Streptophyta; class Magnoliopsida; order Fabales; family Fabaceae; genus Vachellia; species Vachellia pachyceras. The sequence goes on along the minus strand of JANTPZ010000242.1, from coordinate 14,212 downwards.
CCAATGACCATATTGCCCTTGGTCTTTATACTTAATGACATTTATATCCCTGGCTTACATTCTTAGTAATTTCAAAGCATTAGGACTAAATTGATCAGGGTCTCATTGGTCCATTAACATCTTCTCTTTCTGTTTATTTCAGGGCCTTATCTTATCTCATAACTATCAGTTTGGCCTCTATTTTAGTTTACAGTAAAGGGTGGATATTACATACAACGTTGTTGATGGCCTTCCTCTACTGGTATCCACACGAACAATACCCAACTCTGGCAGCGTGCTAGCACCTTGACCTTTCTCTCTCTAGGGTTTTCTTGCGGCTCACTCATTTTTTAATACATACATCCCAATGTTCATGACTTTTCTTATCTTATAGAACTCATATGGGTTGTATTAGATTTTCAAAATCAATCTTAATTAATTTTAAATTTTGAATTTTTGAAATTCAAATTTGGATTAATCTGATTTGATCAAATCTATCTAATAGATCAAATCTCATCCATTTAATTAATTCAAATAATGAGCCAAAACAATTTAATTTATCTTTATAAATTAAATCTGGATATTAATGTTAGTAATTTAATTTATCAAATAAATTAAACATTAAAATTAACATATAATAATATAATCTGCATATAATATTATTATTTCAAATTTATAATATATATAATTTGATCACCATAAATTAAATATCGCATTCATTAAATCTTAGACATGTCTTAGATTCAATTAATCTGTGCATTATAGCTCATGTTGGGCTATTCTTTGTGTGACCCTATAGGCCAACATGAAGTTGGTAGTGAGTTTATCCTAGCACTAGCCCACAAGTCACAAGTGGCTTCTAGCAAGACATTGTGACTACCTAAATCACGTGAGGATCGCTAACACAATGAAAGATGTCCCTCAGTTCTTGGTCGAGTTTATGCGATGACTCATGAGGAGGCAGCATATCTCCTAGCATGATCAGAAATATTGTTTCCAGTAACATGCCTTACTTCTCTTCAACCTTGTTAGAGACCAATAGTGAACCACTTATATGCCTTTAAAATTCTTAAAATGGGCAAACAAGTGAATTTAAAAATTTGTGACCGAGCTACTATTCATGGGTCACTATTCGCTTAGTAAATTCCAACCAATTTTGAAACTTCATAACTAAATGTAGAAAAATTAAGTGGTTCAAATCTTTAATTGAAGCTTATCAACTTCTCTATAGACAAAAAATACTCACTTGTCCAATTTCTTGGCCAATCATTCCTCAAATTTTCATGAAAAGTAATGTTCATTTGGTTTTTTTTTTAATTTTCTAGGTTTTTCTTTTACTTTGATAGACTATAAATTTTGACCTGCACATCCAAATTTAGCAAACTTTAGCTCTTTTTAAAGCTTAAAATGCATAGTATTTTCTGGAAAATTTTGTACAAATTGGACTTCAATTTCTATTTTTCCCTATTACTCAAACTTTGCCTCTCATTAAGGGCTTTGAGCCCCTTTATGTTAACTTACATACTTAAATCCTTTTCTTGCATACTTCCATTTTATCTAACTCTACAACATGCTTGATACACTCATGACAATTTCTTGTACATTACAATATAGATGTTTAAATACAAACATTCCACAAGCTCAACATAAGTCATAAAACATAGTATGAACATTCCTTACTTCCTTGAGCTTATATGACCTTCCTCATGATATATGCCTTTACCTTTACTTGAAGTTTGACCCTAGGGATGCTATTGTTTGGGAGGTTGAGATTTCAAGAATCACAATAACAAAATTTCTATCAATTCTATTAACATACATGATTGTCAAATAATTACCCTAGTCATGCATGTTCTTTAAAAATGCCAATGCATAAACTAAGATGCACATAATGATAACATGTCACATTTAATGGCAACTAACACATATTTAGCATAAAAGCATGGAAACATTCAATAACAACAATCATGATCAATATAAATGAAAATAATAGTAAATCTTGCTATCTCAACTCCTTAGCTTTCTCTTGAGCTTGAGGTTTGTCTCTTGATCTCTGGAACTTCCCTTTCCAAACTGAGATCGTACACATCATTAAAATGCATTAGGCATTAAAACTAAGCCATAAGAAATGCATTGAAACATACTAAACCTCCCAAAACTCCTCTTGAACCTTAAGAGTTCTAAAACCCTTAACTTTGCCAAAGTTGTTTCTAATGCTTTCAAAATCTTTTTCTCACTTATAACCTACACAAATTTTCATTCTAAACTCATTGGAAGCATAAAAAACATCAAAATCACACTCCTCCCCCATTTATCAGCATCTGGCCGAAACTTTCCATAATTAGGAAAAGTGTGATTTTTCAACTTTTAGCTTCACATACATGCTTAAACACATACCTAGACCACTTTCCCATGATCATTTGGCATCAAAACATTACTTCATAAGCAGATCCATTTCGTGCAGCCCTCACATGAAGAGTAAATTTGTGCTAAAATTTCATATACTCATTTAAATAGCATGCAACAACCATCAATTGGTTCTTAAGCATGCATAGAGTTGTTTTCTAACAACATTTTCATCTAAATCCCACTCTTTATCACTTTCTCTCTTCAATTTCACATGGTTCCAGCAGCACATACACATCATTTTTGGCAAAACTAAACCAAACAAATGGAAGGAGAAGGCTTGGAATAATGGAAAATGAAGGATTTTGAGTGGAAATCACATCTTACCTTGGTCTTGGGTTGGATTTTGACTCTCTTTCCCTTCTCCTCTTCCATTTCATCCTCTCTCTCTCTCTCTCTCTATCTCTCCATGCTTAGCCGACCTTGGAGATGCATTTGGAGGCTTCTTGAAGCCTCTGGAATCCCTTATTTATAGCACCATGTGAGTTATTAAGAGAGGGACTCGATTAAATTGATAAAGTAACTTTACTATGAGTTATTTTATTATGTGGTGAAAATATCATTTTAACAGTTATAACTCACCACAAATGGATGACACATGATGCATTCTGGACTGCTTAATTTACTTTAGGTGATAAAGCTACTTTAACAATATGTAAAGTTACTTGGGTCGGAATTACTTTTTAGGAATCCTCTGCTCATTTGACCTATCTACGATCATAAAAAATTTTCAAAATTCAAAAAATACTTCCATGATTTTTCTTTCCCTTTTTTTCTTCCAGAATTGCTCGTAATTAATTTGAAAGAAAACCTAGTTTCGGGGGTTTTTCGGACCTTATCTTTTCTATTGGGGAAACAACTCTTGCCTTTCTCTTGGCAATAATTTTGTACAATACTAGGATTTTTGAGCTATATTCCCTTGTTCTAATATTCGAGGCCTCTGGTTATTTTAAATAATTTAATTTAATTTATTATTTATTAAATATATAATATTAAATAACCTTTAAAATTATTGTAAAGGTTATTCTAGTCATTTTGATATGAACCGAGCCTCAATTCCTGCTTAGTGAATTTTTCTCTATCTTTTGGGACTCTTAAAATTTTCCTAATATTTTGGTCAAACTTTGACCAAAATGCCCTGAACTTTTACTTATTTGCCAAAATGCCCTTGAACTTATTAAATGGCAATTTAGTCTCTTAATTATGTAAACACCACTTTAGTCTCATTTTAATTGACACTTGGGTCCTTGACTTTTCCACTTGATCTTTTTGTCATTTACTTTTCTCAAAATGACAATTTTTCCCTTGCTTTTACTATGCTAAGCAAATGTTATTTTTCACTATTCCTTTCCTTTCCTTTCTTTTCATTCTCTAAGACCTTTTCTTATTTAACCTTTATATCCTATTACTGAAAACTTGGATATTACATTTCTATTCAGAGCCATGATGTTATTGCTTTGTTTGATTCGGGTGTTTCACATTCCTTCATATCCCTTGATCGTATCTAAAAGTATAATTTTGTTGTGTCTATATTGCCATACAATGTGAGGATTTCTACCCTTGTTAGGGTTATTGTGATGACTATGTGTGCCTGTTCTAGTCTTACCTTTTTGGTTTTAAGGACAATTCTTTCAAATTGAATTGATTTGTTTGGTCTTTAAAGGCATTGATTTGATTATTGGCATGGATTGGTTATTAGCCGATGGTGCTTTATTAGATTGCAAAGAGAAAGGTAGTATCCTTCTCCTTAAATCATGTCTCTACATGTATTTTTTTAGTTATGATGTTTCTATCTGTTGCTTAAGTTGAGAGATGCATCTAGAAGGGATGCCAAGCCTTTATGGTATTCTTCTCTATGTGTAGACCCAGAGGTCAAAATTGAGGGGATTAAAGTGGTCGAATTTTGAACAACCCCCATATCTAAGGCTCTGTATCGCATGTCTCTAGCAGAACTAACTGAGTTGAAGAAATAGTTAGAGGAGTTTGCTGGAGAAGGGTTTTACTCACCCAAGTGTTTTGCCATGGGATCTCAGATACTATTTGTAAAGAAGGATGGCAGCATGTGGTTAAGTATAGACTATCGTCAGCTAAACAGAGGCACAATGAAAAATAAGTATCCATTACCAAGGATCGATGACCTTTTGGATTAGCTGGTTGGTTTTGTAGTCTTCTCTAAGATTGATTTAAGATCCGGGTATCATCAGCTTGGAGTCAAAGCAGAGGATATTTAGAAAACAGCTTTTTATACTTGTAATGGGCATTATGAGTTTATGGTGATGCCATTTGGCTTGAACAATGAGCCGACCATCTTAATGGATTATTTAAATTGGATCTTTTGGCCGTATCTAGATCAGTTTGTCGTGTTCATTAATATACTCCAAGAATGAGGAGGAACATAAAGAGCATCTACACATCACCCCACGTATCTTGATGAATCACCAGTTATATGCTAAATTGAGCAAACGCAAGTTTTGGGTCAATGAAGTTAAGTTCGTAGTGTGGAAATTATGTTTTGATGTTAACAAAATAATGTTTTATGTTTTGCAGGTAGAAATCATTTTCACATTTATCTTGAATTTGCATTAGGTTTTCAAATATGTTCTCACAAATCTCTGAAGAAAAATTGAGTTTTGATAAAAGTTATGTAACACTCGAGTTTTGGATATTTAAAAAATCGAGTTCTATACTTGAAAATGTGTTTTGAAACTCCAAACTTTTTAACAAACTCAAGTTATGAAATTAAGTATTGAAAAACTCTAGTTATGGAACACAAAACTTGAGTTTCAAGTGTTAGACTTTGGCTTCAGATTGAAGACTTTTAAAGGAAACTCAAGTTGCAAAAGAAGTTCTACAAAACTGGAGTTTGGAAGAAAAGAAAAGCACTGGAATACAAAACTGTCTCAGAAAACTTGAGTTCTGTGTTTTGAAAACTCGAGTGTTGAGCCAAAATGAGTTTCAAAGTTCAAAAACTTCTAAAGACAACTCAAGTTTTGTATGAGAGTTCAAAACTCGAATCATTGACTTTAAACCTCGAGTTTCGAGAGATTTTTCAAAATGACAGTTTTTGACTTGCTTTATAAAACTGAGTTCCCTTAACCAAAACTCGGGTTATGCAACATTGGTATTATAACTCAAGTTATCAACAAAAGTTTTCATGTTTTCCTTTACAAAACTTGTAATGAAAACTTGAGTTACATTAAAAGTTTTATAAGACTCAAGTCATGACATTAAAACCGAGTTATGCTTTATGCTTTCCAAATTCTTCATAGAACAACCTCTTCAACACTCGAGTTATGAAAGATTAAAACTCTAGTTTTACACACTTAACAAGTATCAGTCAGATAGTAGACATTACTTTTTACCAATTTTTTCCTTTTTTGTGCTTCAGTTGTTTGAATATTAACTACCCTTACAAATATATTTAAGTTTGACTTATGAACAAGGCATAGGCACGTCTGAACAATGTCTCCACGCTGCTTCAATGTTCTTTTGCTCAAACCACGCCATTGATACTTGAAGAAGAGCACTTAATGAAGCATTTAATGCATGACTTTGATCAATGCAGTTAAGAGTAACAGATACCCAATTTACTCTAACGGCTAATTAATGATCTTGGCTTATAAATAGCATTCAAGGCAGACAAAAAAATGAAGAACAATTATAGATTCATACAAAGCATTTACTCTCTGGAACTACCTCTCTATCATATATTAATTTCTTTATTAGAGCTTCAGTGATTATATATCTATTCTTTGAGAGAGTTTAAATATCCATTCACATTTGTATTTCTATGAGAAACCCAAGATTGGGATCTTAAGTTAGTCAGGCTAAGTTGAGTGGAAAAACAGAGGTTATCAGTCTCTGTTCTAGTGCAATTCATGAAGGGGAGATTGATTCTCTTTGTAAAGGCTTAGAAAGCTTGTTGTTGTTATGATTAGTGAATTTACAAATCTCAGAGGAGCTTTAAGGACTTGACATAGGTCAGAAGGATCGAACTAGGATAAATTCATAGTGTTCATACTCTTCCTACTCTCTCTTGGTGATTTTGTTTCATTACTGTTAGTTGTTTAATTTTTTAAATTAGACCAATTCACCCCTTGTTAAAATCCTACTCTAAAACTTAGGCCATGTAGTATCTGCTGAAGGTGTGCTTGTTTATCCTTGCAAAGTGGATATGGTATTAAAATGGGAAGCACCAAAGTCAGTTTCTAAGGTGAGAAGCTTTATTGGTTTGGTTGGGTATTATCGAAGATTCATTTAGGGATTATCTTAGATAGCCATGTCACTGACCAAGTTGACCAAGAAAGATCAATCTATCTTATGGACTAATAAGTGTGAGGCAACTTTTCAAAAGTTGAAGACCTGTTTAACTTCAGCTCAGTGCTTACCATTCCAAATCCCAATCTTCCTTATGTGGCATATACTGATGCATCCTTGAAGGGTTTGAGTTGTGTTTTGATGCAAAAGGGAAAGGTTGTGGCTCATGCATCATGTCAGTTAAGACTCATGAGGAGAATTATCCAACGCATGATTTGGAGTTGGCAACAGTTGTCTTTGCCTTAAAGATATGGAGGCATTACCTTTACGGCTTGTAGTTTGAGGTGTCCAATAATCATAATAGCCTGAAGTATTTGAAGGATCAGAAGGAGCAAAACAATAGATAACATTGATGGGTAGAGTATATAAAAAATTATGACTTTGAGCTTAAGTATCATCATGATAAAGCCAATATGGTAGTGGATGTTCTGATCAGAAAGACGGTTCATGTCCTTCATGTGAGATTGAATGAAAGTCATATCTTGGAGGAATTAACAGATGCACGAACTACTCTGGTGATTGGGACCACTTTATGCGATGCCTTGGGAGATTTTAACTTCTACCGAGATCTTCAAGCAGTACAAATGGAGTATACTCATTTTTTTGCATAAAAAAAGAGCCTGAAAAAGGGGTTATAGCTTATTATGACATTGGAGATTAGAGGATCCTAAGGTATAAGAAGAGGATTTGTGTTTCCAATAACATGGAGATCAAGAACACCATTCTTGAAGATGCTTATTGCAGCAAAGATACTGTACATCTAGGGATCATGAAGATGTCCAATGACCTAAAATGGGAGTATTGGTGGCGGAAAATGAAGAGAGATTTGACAAATTTATGCTGAAGTGCTTGACTTAACAAAAAGTTAAGATGAACACCTCACTATTAGGGTTATTGTACAGTTTGGAGGTTCCCCAGTGGAAGTGTGATAGCATATTCATGGATTTTGTCACAAGGTTACCTCTGACCCTGATCTAAGATTCATATCCAATTTTTGGAGGTCATTATAGGAGGCCATATGTACAAAGTTGAAGTACAGCACAACCTATCACCCTTAAATAGGTGGTCAAACAAACCAGATGATTTAGACGCTCAAGAATATGTGAGAGCACGTGCACTGGAATTACCTGGTAGTTGGAAGGAGAATTTGGTGCCTACCGAATTCACCTACAATAATAATATTCATTTTAGCATTCAGATGGCACCTCTTAAGGTTTTATATGGTTGGAAGTACAAATATCCACTATGTTGGACTGAGTTGAGTGAGAGAACAACCATTGGGCTAGATCTGGTGGATGAAGCGATGATGAAGATTAAATTAATCAAGTAGAAACTATTAACGATCAAAAGTAGACAGAAGAGTTATGCTGACAAGCGTTGAAGGCCGTTTGTCTTTTGAGGTCAGAGACCATCTATTTTTTGAAGGTTTCTCTAGTAATTGGTATTGGCAATTAAGACAAAGAAGTTGACATCTCGATTCATTAGTTCATTCAAGATTTTGGATAAGGTTGGGCTAGTTGCTTACTAAGTGTCTTTATCACTATAACTATCAAATCTACACAATGTGTTCCATGTATCTCAGCTGAAAATATTATCTAAATGCTTCGCATGTGATTGAGCCTAATGATGTTGAATTAAGAGAAAATTTGACCTACATAGCTCAGCCAGAGAGAATACTATATGCCAGGGATAAGCAGCTGTGAAATCGATCATTTCATCTTTTATAGGTCTTTTAGAAGGAAATGTCACCTGGTGATACTACCTGGGAAATTGAAAAGCATATGTGGCATGATTTTCCTAGCTTGTTTGTTTTGTTATTTGGGGGGTGTGTGGAGTTTGCTTGTTATGCTAATGTGATCTTTGTGCTGTGAATGTTCTTTTGTGATGAGGTTTATCTTGTGATCTTTGTTTTGTTGCTTGTTGATGAATTCTATGGACATAATTCTATTTAGGTGGGGAGAGTTGTAACATTCTACATTTGGTTCAGGAAGTAATTTATGATCAAGAGATAATTATGTCAATTAAAGTTGTTTTTTCCTCTCATTTGGAGATCCTTCACCATGGCCATCTAGTAGCTTTACATAGTGAACCATTATTATTAGTGAGTTTCCCTCTCGGACCACTTTTTCCAAGGCCATCTTGTGGCTTTGTCATGGTGAACCATTGTGATAAACAGGATTTTGCTCTTGGGGTTCCCTTCATCGCAACCAATATTCAGTTTTATCGTTGCTAATCTTTCTTCATGTAGTGAAGTTGCTCTCGGGACACCTTCATTGCGGCCAACATCTTGCCTCACGATGGTAACCTCTAATTTCAGGTGAGTTTCACTGTCTCAGGCAGGTTTGTCGTGATGGATCGTTCCTTTCATTGTGGCAATCCCTTTTGATTAGCGATAGTAATTATAAGCGTACCTATTACATTATAATGCCCCACACCCCCACCTTCCTCTTCTTTTTCCCTTATTCTTTATCTCCCCCTACTTTTTTCTTCTTCAACTACAACACCTTGAGGGCTCCCATAGGGAAACCACTTGGGTTCATTTAGATAAACCAATATCTCTCTTTTTCACCTCTCCTCCTTCATGGAAGTTGTTCTAGGCAATTTTCTCTTTTTAATGGTAGTATTTTTGTGTTGGATAGATGATGCTTTTAGGTTAAGGTTTTGATGAAGTTTTGATAGTGCAAGGTCATGGAGAGGTAGAGGAATATTTATAGAGGATTTTAAGTAGCTTAGCTTTGTGATTTGAGTCTATTATGAGTTTATGATATTTTTCTTTTTATTATATACTCAACTCTCCCTATTTTGGATTGGGTAGTTAATCAAAATGTTGTTAAGCAACTTATTCGGGTTTGGAAATATCTTTAGGTGCCTAAAGTGTGAATGGGATTTATTTAAAGTCACATATCGTTGTTTTAGGTATTATTGCATTAATACGTAATTGAATTAATTGTGTAGATTGATTGTATGTTGTAACTTAAGATTTGAGATGTGGATTATTCTAGAAGTATACCAGTATTTTAGTGTGAGGTAACTGCTTTCCACTTATTATGCATGCTTGGAACATGTTTCTGAGTGATGTTGAGTTCATTGTGATGAAAATATTATTATTTGATCAACTTTGCATTGATAATATTGAAAATGCATTGTGAAATTTGGAGTTAAAAGATTGATGTATTTTAATGGCAACGTTTGCAAAAGCTCTAGATAAAATATTCTTGTGACTCTATGGAAACCGTTGAGTATGAAATTATTGGTTGGAATGTGCCTTTGGCTAATCGTGTGTGTGTGTGTGTTATGGATGGCAAATTGTGTGTATGACTCACTCGAGTGTTGGAAAATGATGATTGTGATATTGGGGGAGGATGATATTATTGAGGGAGGCTATTAAAGAGGAAATAAAAGGGTGAATATTTAACATGCTTAAAGAGGAAATAATGATAGAGGACTTCTGGCTGTATACCAAATAATCCTAGGCCCATTGTGTTATGAGGGCTCATAACATCCCATTGATGTTAAGGAGAGAATCCCCTTAACATGAATATGGCTCTGGCTGTATCCATGGTTTGGACTTGGGCTTTATCGATCTGACCAATCCACATCACTTGAACGGTTAGCTTTTGGGTACCTACCAGCTATATGGGACAACCTCAGCCCATGGGTTTAGTTAGAGGATATAAGGCATAGGAGTTACAAGAGAGAATCGATAGATAAGTGACTATGTTAATATTGATTCAATTGATATTTGTGATCATTGTGAAATATTTACTCTGATAATGATGCTATTGATATTAAAATATTTATATCTATATTTTGTGAAATGTGAACAGAGATACAATCTATTTGGGAAATTGAGTATTACTTGTGAAATTATTTATATATGCAATTAATTCTCTATCCCTCATTGGCACTCGCTTGTATGCCTGTTAAGATTGTTTGCTAGTTGCTGAGACTTTTTGTCTCACCCTATTGCAATTACATTTTTCAGGTGATAGCTCTTGTGTAGGGAATTTGGGGAAGGCTCTAGAGGTCAAAGTAGGCTATAATTCATGTATAGCCTCTTCCTTTTTGTACATGTGATGTATTGATGTATATTACCATAGAGATAGGGCTCATCTTTTTGTTGCATTTAATTAAAATATTTGAATTGATATTTTTGCTAAGATATTATTAGAAGGCAAGGGGCCTATCATTGTTAGTACGATTATATTTTGTGGATCCACTACATCAAATAGGGATTATCTACAAGAGTATATTTTATGTTGAACAAGTTGGCATTGGGCCATCAATTTGATGTGGTTTAATAAAATTTGAAAGTTGGTTTATTCATTTTGTTATTATTAGTAAATTTTAAAGTGTTGTTTATCGAGGTACGTAACTAGTCAAACAAGGCCGTTGTTACAAGTCCAGTATGCACGTTCCACCCAGATAATGTTTTAAGGCTTATGAAGTCACTTACCATCCACATCAACACCAAAAGTAATTTGAACAATGTCTTATATTCATTGTATGTTTCAATCAGTTCATAATTCCACCACTCTTTTATCAGTGGTTGAAAGTAGACTTCAATATCATTGACAATTTTTTCTTTCCTAGAATGATCATGAACAAAATGAATAAGTTTTGCTTTAACACATCTATAGATGAAAACTGAAAGAAAGTAACACCACTAACCAAACACTATAACTGGTGCCAAGGTTCCCAAATGGATTGAATCCATCAATAACCAAAGCAAGATGTATGCTTTTGGGATCCAACAGAAAATGTGAAAATTCATTATCAAATGCTTCAAGCCTCAGAATCCTGTGGATATCTTAATTTACCATTTGGATTTGTTTCAATACCATGCCATCTCATGAGCTTGTTGTTTCTTGACAACAAATACAATCTTTGTAGTCACGACTTCAAAGTAAAGTATTTTAGAATCTTCACAAGTTTCTTCTTCTTTTCAGTCACCTTCCTTTTATTAGTATCTTGAAGAATTACACAATCTGTAGATTCTCATATCCTAGATTTTAGGCCTAGAAGGTCAAGAATGAGACAAAGCGATACATGCCACCAATCCCAACTGAGCAATAGTCTCAAAAAGTGCCTTGATAGATAAAATTATTCTTAGGGACTATATACAATTTGGCTCTCTAGAATAAAGTTCAAAAGTGAAAGTAATATTAGCCAAGGGTTAGATGAAAATAGTAGAAATCATAAAGATACCTTATGTACGTTCCACCTTGAGTAATGGTAAAAGTGTAATTTTTAAAATATTCAGGTAACTAATAGCAATTTTGTAAATTTAACCAGAATATAAGAAAATTGCCCTAGAAGCACATAAATGAAGAGAATAATTCTTCAAACTATATTTGAGGTAAAATTGAGGTTAAAGTAACATAAATTACCTCAAAAGACATTTTTAGTATTTATTTAATATTTGCCTAAATAAGAGATTATTAACCAAATATAATTATAAAAAATTCTAAGAGGCTTCAAATAATTATTCAAGAATAGGGGAAAATTATTTTAAGAATTATATGAATTTATAAAAATGGTTTTAGGCTTAAGTAAGGAATAATTTTGCTAAACAAAATTGTAAAAGTAGTAAAGTCTAAATATTGCTTGAAGGGCATTCCTGAAAGGAGTTTGAGCTTAGGAAAACTAGGGAGTTTTCCTTAATAAATAAGAATTTTTAATGATCTCAAACTATTAAGATGATTGGAGAATCCTCAAAAAGTATTTTAGAAGTACAATTCCTGATTAAAGGGAACAAGTGGAAACCAAAAAGGCAATTAGAGGTTAAAGAGAAGCTCACGAGCTATCCACATGGCATGTTCTTCTTAGAGTTTAAGAATAAGAAGAGTTTCTATCCATGTGATGAAAATCCTCAATAGAATATTATTATATCATATAGATGGACCCTATGTGACTTTTCAATTTGATGAAATGTCTTATAAGAGTCCAAAAGCTCTCACAAAGGCCTCATAAGTTGGCCAAAACAAGAAGGAAGAGGAGAGGCCAAAAATGGAGGAGAGATAAAGAGAAAATTGGAGAAAAGGGAAGAAGAGCAAGCAAAATCGGTATGTTTTAGTGCTAAATCTTCCATTTCGACTAGTTTCTTGTATCTAGACAACCTCTAATCTCTCAATATCATCTTTATTTGGTGTTGATGAAGAGAAAAGAGAAGACTTATACCTCAAGAAGAGAGAGAAAGTGAGAATTTATCATTTGAAAGAGGCAAGTCTTAAAATGAAGTTCTATTGGTGTTGTTGATGATGATGATGGTTGTATTTGTAATTATTGTTGAGTTTTGTAATTTAGGAAGCATGAATATCAAAGAGGAGGTGTAACATGCCTTACTCACTTCCCTTCAACCTCATTAGAGACTAACAATGAACCACTTATATGCCTTTAAAATTAAGGCAAAGCAACGAGCAGGTTGGGCGGCTCGTGCGCCAACTTGTAGCCCGCCCATTTAAACTTTCACGGGTACAAGTTGGCCCATACCTATGACTCAACCCGTTTAAACCATTTTAAATGGGTTGCAAATATATGGGCGGATTTCTTACGGGTAACGAGTTGCCCGTTTATTTTCTATTCCATTGATACACCCATTAATGCAAGCAGAAGAAAAAATTACATCATCACATAATTCTTACGGAAAAGCAGATACACCCATTACTCTAACAATTCCTGATAATAATCAAAGAATTCTTTATATCACAAACAACAAAAATAATAAGATTCAAATAGCAACTCATGCCTTCTAAACATGCATTTCCAGAATGGCGAACCAATGATGAGCCAACAATAACTTAGATGACCCATCATCACTGTGTGACCAGATTCAAAATTTCTCCCCACTACTCACATATGATATTGGTCCTAAAACTAACCCATTTGTAGACAAGTCCAACCTAGATGAATATGGCTGATATTTTCAGTAATATTACCAATGTATAACCTCATCTCACAAAACACCCAATGAGTTCAGAGATCTAGTAGAAATGGAGAAGAAACTTACGGAAAAGCAGAGGAAGATGATCACTGCAAGGAGGAGACGTACCGTGAGCAGCACCATGAATCAAACGATCGCAAACGATGTTATGAAGCAAACGATCGTCGCGAACCGAGGGACAGAGGATAAAGATGGATCTGGTAACCAGAAGAGTAAATCGGCGAAAGATAGAGTCGAAGACTCTAACGAAGAGTAGATTGACAGGTTATGGCTAGTGGCTGTTGGCTCTAGGATGAAGGCGAAGACGAGGAGAATAGTAGAGGGCAAGCGGCGGAGCAAAAGCAAAAGCAAAGAGCAGAGGACAAGCATGCACGAAAGTAAAGACGAAGATTTGAGCCACGGTGCCGTGGTGGACTGGTGGTCATCCTCACTGAGATCTGAGTAGAGTTTCAGATGAGGGAGCATCGTGCATCTAGTGTAAATGAGATTGCGATTTGGGATGGCATTGGTCTGAATGAAGGATTGAAGCATGAATTAATAACAAAATTATTAAAAAAATTAATAAAC
>JANTPZ010000241.1:0-30397 GCA_025593235.1 Vachellia pachyceras | reverse complement strand
CCCGCGGGCTGAGCCCGTTTTACCGGCTCTAGTGTCCACCCATACCAACTTAGCTTAAATCTGAGCCAAGGATCAGCAAAAGTTGAGGGGCACAATAATTCACCACTCTTCGTTCATCCCGAAAATAACCCCACAATATTGCAAATAATGATATAAATGCACATCCATCATCCATACAGTCCCAATGTCAAAATCATATTATTTATCACAAATGTCACAGCATATCATGTACAACAAAACACTCATACAGTTCAAAAATACACCGATTCACTGAATAAATGTCATATAAAAATATGCAAAATTTTCTAGATCACAATTAAATTTTCCCATAAATAAAGTAAGGGTTAGAAAACACCTTACAGTCCACAACAAGCATATAAAAGAAATTAATCCGAGTTACCTCAATTCCAAGCTAAATCCCATTGGCCTTGAGAATAAAGCAACCAACTACAGCCCAATCACCAATTAATCTACACATTAACGTAAATACGAATTTAATACAAAAATTAAATAGTTATCTAATAAAATTATTTGCAAACTAATTATAATGAAAAGTAATTATAAAACCATATAATGGCAAAATAATAAATCTAAACCGATAACATTTCCATTGTACCCAATAAATTATTTAAAACAATTTTTTCATTTGTTGAAATACCCAGTGAACTTGATTTAGAAACTTTTTTTTATAATAAAGTTATTTATAAAATCACGTAATACAAAAATAATAAATCTAGACCGATCAAATCTATCCATAAATCATTCTCTTCATTTTTCTACTCACCTTTATATAGTTAAAAAACCTTATATATTCAAAAATATATCTCTTTTTAATACAACTAAATTTCTAAAATACTCAAAGTATCAAATAAATAAATATAACCTTATAAAACATAGTTATAAAAATAGATATACAATTTTATATCCTTTTATAAATAAAACTCAGACTAGATAAAAATCTAGATCCGAAAATATTCTTTAATAAACATAATATTACTATCCAAAGGAAGAGAAAAATATTTAGAACAATTTCCATAAAAGGAGTCTAATGAAAATAAAATATTTTACTTACCTAAATAATCTCACAAGTAGAACTTTAGATTGAAAAACACTTTCTAGATTTCTTCTCTCTCTCCCTCACTCTCCCTTCCGGCAATACTCCCCCTTTCTCTCATAAATGTGTGCATGAGTGAGGTGTGTGTGTTGGCATGTGTGGTGTAAATGAAGGGTGATGTGGGGTGTTTATAATAAAACTCCCACCCCCCCCACACGTCTGCCCATCTCACTCTCTCCCTTTTTTTATTTTTTCCCTTTCTTTCACAATCACTCAAACCTTTCCCCACACTCTTCCTCTTTTCCATTCTGTCGCGCTATCTGCATCTCTTCTTCTCTCACTCTTTTTTTTTTTGCTTCCTCAACACTCAAACCTTCTGCACCCTTTTTTACTGATGGGATGTTACAAAGGAGATGACAATTTACCCCTTGTCAGGGCTGATAACGTTGAATAAATAATTGAGATTTAGTAGTGGAAATATACATATTTAGTAATATATGTAATTTAATTCCTTTCAATCTGTAAGGGGAAATTTTTTTAAAATATACATATTTAGTAGTGGTTCTGAACCACTGCAGAAACTGTAATATAAAAGGCTGCTAAAACAACTGCTACAAAATACAGTCACTTGAAATGCTGCTAATTCCTGCTAGACACCTATAAATACTTGTCACACCCTAAAATTTAGAGGTGACTGGCACGGGTTATGAGAAATCTCACACCTCGTAAGCCTTCCGTTTTAAAAAAAATACCAGCATCATTTTCCAAATGGTTCAATAATATAATAATTTAAAATGTATATAATTTCACATTTGACATTATTAAAATAAGACAAAAGCACATGGATCTCACCTATTATCTACGTGGAGCATCTAACCTTTATAAATAGAGCATCCACATAAATTTTATATACGCCAAACAGCAGCTACAACATAAACCAACGTCTTTCATAACAACAATGAGACTTTTCGTTGCTTAACCAGAGGCATAGGGTCAACTAGGCTATTGGAAGCCAAAATAAACTTCCAGTGAATAACGTCCCATAAATGTAATTGTCTAAATTCAAGAAAATAATCTAAATGATTCATCTGTGATAAATACCATAACAACATATTTCAATTCCTACAGAGTATAAATAAGTCACATTTGAAAATGCATAATAAGTCATTTCTCATAGAATCTCAATTATGTATTAAAACCATCTGTTTGCCAAAATCAATTTAAAAATAATATTCAAATCCAAATTTTTTCGTAGGACTTCAACAGAATGAAATATCAAGCGTGGACACACAGTCCATGAGGGTAATAACCAGGCGCAGCTCTAGGCTACGAAACAGGCGTGAACACACAGTTCACGAGGGTAAATAACCAACAGACGCAGCTCGAGGCCAGATGAATAACAGGCGTGAGTCAATGTCCACGAATAACAGGCAAGCTCAAGATTAGCCATGGTGCACCAAGGACTAATAGCCACCTATATTAGTAACCAGTGTTCTGTATTCAATCCTTTCAAAACATTTTTAAGCATGCATGGGATCAATTTCCAAGCCATTTTTGATAATAACACTGTTTTAGAATAATTTGCAATAGGAATCCCAGCATAAAAAGTTTACAACATCTCAAAACTATTCTCAAGCACGCATAGAGTATATATATCAATACCATTATCAAGTATGCATAAAGCATGAAAGTTTTATTTCTTTTCGTCATCTCTATGCATGAATTAAAATTCCAAAAGTCTTTCTTTCGGCCTCCACATTTAAATACTCAATTCAAACAAAAAAGTAAACAAATGAATAACATTAAATAAATTCTGCAAACCTTTCTCTTCATAACACAAATGAGAATATCAAATAATTCTGATAATCCTTTATCAATGGAACTATGCTCAAAATATGACAACAAATAATAAAATATGAAGATAGTAAAATGTGATTTATAAAAACTATAATGGGACGCTATTCACTCACCTTTTGTGCTCTCAACATATAACCTTTTTTCTTTCCTTCAGCTTCCAATTCTTCTTATTCTTCCTTTCCTAACAATAATATGTACAATATTTAATCAACACCAATAATATCTCTAAATTTATAACCAGCTTCGAAAAAATCATAATTTATTTCATAAAACTCCGAATACAGTGATTCAAGTGTCCATTTAAAGCTCTCTAGATCCTCTTCCAAAGAGAATTACTGTTTAAAACTCATTATCAGCCCATATCCCAAAATTTGTGCTCCAAAGTTCTTATTATTTGCCACATTTTTCCAAATTTCCAGATTTCAAAACCAAACTTTATTGGTTCATAACTTACAATATACTTGATTAAATAATGTATTATAGTACTCATATTAAAGATTATTATGAGTACCGCTTTGTTACCGAATTTCAAGGTCAACCAAGACCCTCTGACCATTTAAAAATCTGAACGATCCAAAAATGAAAGCTTAATTGCTTTTAATTCTTTATTCTTGCAACGTTACCATAAGTTTTCTTAGCCAACTCAACTTCACAACTTCAGTTTATATATATACATACACTCGTGCACATAGGAAATACTTAGGATTATTATCTTCTATGAAAAAGTACCCAAAACAGTGGGTTTGGTTTCAAAATTACTTTTGATCCCACTTGCCAACTTTCTTCCTCTCAAATATATTTTATACTTCATAGAACCTTTGTTCTAAATCTGAACCTCCAAATCATCACCACTTACTACATTTTGCAAGCTTGAGAACTTCCCATCAATGACTCATCATAATTAAATCATACAATCTTAACAACAATAATTCCATGGTTCTTTCCTTCTTTTGGAATCGCATGGTTACAGGATAGAAATATGAATTTCCAAGTTCTAAAATTTTTTTACAGCTTTAGAGATTTAGCTCAACAACTCTGTCTCAAAATCCTTCTTCATGTATAATTTCTCTAAATACTTTAACCCTACTCATTATTCCCAACAACCAGAAATTTAATCCCAAACCAAAAGGCTTGGCAAATTTCATAGACACTCTACAACTCATTTATAACCCTTTTTGATCCTTCTAAACTTCACAAGATCTTCACTTTAACTCTAGAAATAATAAATTTCTAAAACTGTTATAGCTTAAAAAAAATCAGTTCCAATAATTCCCTCACACATGCATATTGACAAACATATAAAGATGGATCATCGGTTATCAATTCATCCAAACTCAACAGCAACCTTTACACATATAACCAAAAAAAATCGAACCACACACTTTGCTTTTACATATTCATAGGTTATTCCATTATATTGGCCTCTTACATTCCTTTGCTCATTTGGAACACATATATGCACCCACCTGAACATACATATTTACTATTAAGTCCCAATATTCAATCTTCCACATCATCTTATCAAAAATCCCAACCAGGCAAAATTTACTATTCATGTGAACAGTGCCGCACGAATTTCTTCAACCAATCCTCATGAAATTTACCTATAATGCTCCATACAATACAAGGAAACTATAATCTTGTTTATAACTTGATTTAATCAGTAAAAACTATTATTTTTCCAATCCTAACTCAACCATTGAAATCCCAAAATGACAACAATAGAAGAATCTGAAGGTAGGGAGTGTTCAGAAGACTCACCTGCACTCAAATCCTTGCTTATACCGGTGAAAAACTATCTCCTCCAATGGAAATCACGGCATCGCACGCATTAGCTTTCGTTTTCCTATCGCTCGGGTCTCTGTCTTTGGAGAAGGGAAAAAAATGAACGTGGAATAGTGTAGAGGAAGTGGCTGACAGAAATATTAAGTGGATGGATAAAATGCCAACTTTACCCTTCCACACTTTTCCATTTTTTTTTATTTGGTCCCTTTCTCTGTTTTTTTTCAGATATTACAATACCCCTTCTAACCCATTTCATTTTTTGCTCTTTCTCTCTTCTCTCTTCTATGATTTTTCCTCATTTCCCTTCCCTTCATCTTTTTTTCATCTGCAAGGTGAACCATATTTCATCTACAAAATCTAACTCAAATATTATATTACAGTGCCTACTCTTCTTGGTTTTCATCCTCACAATTTATACTTATTTTATATTTTAATTATATTAATTTATCTTGTTATCATTTATTTGATAAACCAATTTCTTGTTAATTAATTTAATAACAATTGCTTAATATACTATTGCTTTATCTTTTTTTATAGGTTTTTTGTCATTTCATTACATTTTACATATATTATGTAATTAATAATATTTTCTTTAAATTAATTATAACCATCATTTTATAACTAAAAGTAATTTCGTCATATTTAAATAAATGATTCGAATTAAAATATTTAAAGTGCTAATTTTTAGTAGCGTTTTTTAGAACCACTACAAAATGTTAGTCAAGATAATTTTGTTAGAAACATCGTAGGTAATTTTGAATTTTGAATGGTAGTGGTTTTATAACCGTTGCAGAATATTGTTGGAATAATTTCCCCCTCCCACTAAAAATTTTGGCGACAAATTTCATTTTCATCAACAAAAATTAGTTGTGGTCCCTTAACCGCTACTATATTTTGTTTTTTAATTATTATATTTTAGTAGCGGTTAGAAACCACCACAATTTCACAACAACAAAATCCGAACTACTCTTTATTTTAGTAGCGATTTCATACCCGCTACAAATATTTCCTCGTGGTTCCTGCATTCTTTATAGTGGTTTATCACAAGTGTTGCAAATTTAGTGGCAGATTTAACTATATGAGCATTGGTTCTGTAAAACTGCTACTAAACCGCTTGCCACAATGGTTTGTGTAAATTTTTTGAAACCGCTACTAGTTACAACTGCTACACGCATAAAATAACTGCTATTTTTTTTGTCGTGGACACACATTAGCTTGAGATCGTATTTTAAAATGAGCCTTCTCCTTCAAGCCCTTGCCTTTGGATGAACTTTGGCCTATAATAGAAAGTTTTTGTGGCTTTATTGAAAAGTATATACAAAAGTTATTCAAAATTAATAAAAGACCATAAAACCAAGTTTTTTTTTGATAAAATGGCCAATTGATATTAATAAGAAAATATAAAGTCCACCACAGAGGTAATATCAAAGGCCATAAAAAATAGATTGATTATTACATATGAAGAATAACTGAGTACTATTACATCTAAGCTAATAAACAATAGAAGAAAAGTCATAATATCCTCAAATAACATTATCTTCTCCTTTCATTTGACTAACATTACGAACAAATTGCTTGATCTAAAAAAAAACCAAGTTCGGTTGTGGCGGATAGTTGCGAGCCACTTGCGTTGTGTGTGTGTGTGTGAGAGAGAGAGAGAGAGAGGAGAGATCATTTGGGAAGTGTAGGATTAGGAAGGACGACCACCTCGGAGAGCGTGGGCTCCACGTGCCCTTTGGCGGCTAATTTCCTTTCTTCAATCTGCCGCTGCGTGGACTTATAATAGGTGGCATACAGGATCAGTTGAGCCACCGATAACAGTAATCCTATCCCATTTGGTATCTGTCTCACAAACACAAACATAATATCTTTATATCATTTTTTCCATTTTATTATTGAGCTTTAAATGGATATAAAAAAAACATAACTTGGAGTAGCATAGATGAAAATGTTGTGATGGAGCGTAGCCATATTATAAGAGAATGAAGATACATAATAAATATATACGGGAAAGAGTTTGTATGACATCCACCAAAGAAAAAACAACATTAAAAAATTGTTTAGGAGATTTTGGACTTGTATAAAAAGCTGTTGGAGATGTTAGTAACCAACATAATTAAAATAATATAGAATTCTTTTTTTAGAGAGGTGGATGAATACTGAAGAAAATGTTAAATAAAGTAATTTAACGAGTTTCGCTTGGAAAAAAAATTATTGATCGTGACTTTGATTCACGATTTTATGTAAAAACAAAATGATGTCATACAATCTATATAATATGTTCTATCTCATCTAGTTAGTGAGTTAAAAGTTATTGTTTAATTATATCAATTAATCTAGAGAAAATTAGTGTTTAAATCCCTCAACTTTTGATCTGATTGTAACTTAATCCTTAAATTTTGAATCGTTACAATTCAGTCCCTGTAGTTTTGATTCGATTGTAATTCAATCCTTGAATTTTGACTCACTTCAACTCAATCCATATAGCTTTAACCATTTTATAATTTAGTCCTTAACATTTTATTATACGCAGATTTATTTTCTAAAGTATAGAGATTGAATTATAAAATGGCTAAACTTATACGGATTAAGTTGCATGCAGTGAATCGAAGTTCGGGAACTAAGTTACAACTGAGTTAAAACTATAAGAACCGATTTGCATCGAGTCGAAGTTCAATAACTGAGTTAAAACCAAATCAAAAATTGAGGGATCAAAAGATCAATTTTCCTATTAAGCTATCATGAGTTATAAATTATATTTGGCATAATCATGCAAACATATACACTTACAGCGATGAAAGGATCAAAACGGATGAGAGCATAGGTAGTCCAAGCGATGCCATTGCCAAAGGTACCTAGAGACACAAAGAAAGGCATGTACTCCACACTTTTGTTGGTAATCACCATTTTCTGCAAATAACGCAACGTATCATGTCTTAACCAATTAAAAATCCAGTTTTAATTAATATAATATGAGATATGCAACACATATATTAAAAATGGATCAATCTCACCCAGCTAAGAGACACAAACGTTGTCTGTTTCTCATGTTGCATCACAAAAGCAAAATGCATTTAAAAAATAATTCATGGACCTATTTCTTATGGAAATATTTTGTATATGCATATGTTATGGGTGTCCTTTATATAGGTTATGATGTGTAGGATTTAGCTTTCCTCTTAAGCATTTAACACTTGGTAGGGAGAGCTGATTCAAATATAAACAGTTCAGATATGAGTTAGATGGTTTAAATTTGATTTTTTATAGGATCATTTCTTAAATAAAAAAAGCATTTAATATTCCATATACAATTATCTTTCTCTACTAAACAAAGTGCTTAATTGGATAACGGATTCCATGTTTCTATAATTATGGCTACTTTATCTCTCAAGTTTATCATCATTTTAGTTTTGGTCACTTAAACTTCAAATAATATAGATTTTAATCCCTTGATCCCGTTTAAAACATTCATCCCTATACAACTTAATAAAAACTTGTACTATTTTACCCTTTGAGAAATTGAAACTCACCATGCTGGCCGAAAATTTAAGGGACCAAAATAAAAATAAGGGCAAACTCATACTACTAGAAAAATGACATTTAGCGATGGAAAATTCGTCGTTAAATGGCTATTTTCCATCGCTAAAACGAGGTCGCTAATATTTTCTGTCGCTAAATGGAAATTTTCTGATAGAAAATAGCTATTTAGCGATGGATTGTTGTCGCTAAATGACATTTTTTTGGTAGTGTAAACCGATCAAAGATTATTATATTAACTCTTATAGTTAAAATGAAATGTAAATGAGATACATAGGGGTAGAAAAATAATAAAAGCAGGACAAGTTTTAACGATACTAACCATGACGGTCAAAGGAGAGGCATACATCATAAGGTTGAAGAGGGCACAGATGGTTCCGACAACAGCAGAGCGTTTCTTGACGGTGTGAAACAGCGTCAATGACAGAACGGTAAGAGCGGAGATGAAGAGCAACTCCACGAGAAGCAACAGAAACACTTTGAGCCTCTTGCTGCGTTGAGAGTATATGAGGAACATGATGACGTATACAAGCTCCACCACACAACCCGACCCGTTTATTGTCACAACCAACAGGCTATTCGGGTGCACCATTGGCAACCCGTATAGCGTCCACACCATACAGTTCACCAGCGTCGCTAAGTAAGGCATCGCCGAGTATTGCTCCACCGATCCTTTCTTCCATATGCTCAAAAATGTTGGCCTGCACGCGATTTTAAGATATTAAGAAAATTAATTAATTATTTGCAAAATTTCTCTAAAAAATAATTTATAAAAAAAAGTTCTCTAAAGTTTCTCCTTTAATAATATACATTAAAATTATTCATAAATTCATTCACATGTGTAATCAATACAAATAATTAATTGGGATTGATCAAAGGTGTGGATTCCAATTTTTTACCGTTTCAATTCTTCAGTGTAAAAGCCAGATAGCTAATATTCATAAATTAAGAAATTAATTTAGTTATTTACAAGAAATGTATATTGATTTCCCTAAAGTGTCATCTTTAATAATTTGCGTTAAAACTAACTATTAGTGGAAATAAACCTTGTGATGGTGTGTTGAAAAAATTATATACATGAAATTTTAGAAAACAAAGTTGGTTAAAGTCTATATTTATAACCAAAGTAAACATCTAAAGTAGTTCTTATACATTTAAGACGGAAATGAGTTATTTTTTTAATCAAGGACATGACATATCCCGAGGTTTAAAGAACGCTTATATATTATCTACTAACAAGGAATTCATATCGGCATTGATATCTGAACTTTAAATCTTATGTGTGTTATAAGATAACTCCCTATTAACTAGAGCAGTTCTTCTTGGAGTAATTCTTTCTTTTTTGTATAAGTGTAATATATTTTTAGTTCTTTTAAAATATATCTAAAATTTATGCTATTTGTATTTTTTTAATATTAACCCGACCTTATGTCTAAACCTTGGCCTTAATATTGCAGTTGTTTCACTACTAGAAAAATGTCATTTAGCGACGGAAAAATCCATCGTTAAATGGCTAGTTTCCTTCAGAAAATTTCCATTTAGCGATGGAAAATTTTAGCGACCCTCGTTTTAGCGACGGAAAATAGCCATTTAGCGACGGATTTTCCGTCACTAAATAGCATTTATCTAGTAGTGTTTCGTGTGTGTATTTTGCATGTGTGTGCATATATAAAGCCAGCAATTAGTGAGTATGACTAAAAGTGTATGTTTCAAATTAGGTATTAGTTAATAGTCGCTTAAATGGATATTTACAGTGGGGACAGGAACATGAAGCCCGAGATGATGTTTCCTGCAGATTAAATTAAATTCCAAAACAAAAAAAAATGAGTTTATTAATTATATATGAAAGATATGAAACTTGAAAGATTCCCTACTACAAGATTGAATCCTCAGCATAGAGAATAGCACATAAACGAGGTGTAATAGAATCAATTCATTGTACTATTAGTAAATTATTTATGAAAAAGAGTGAATATAAAGGTAACTCGTGCTTCGGTACTGTAAAGAAGGAAAGGAACAACAGGTGACCGTAGAGTAAAAGAAATCATCACAGTTAAATTGGGTTAATTTAAAATCATGCCTATATGTTGAAAATCACCAATATAACTATATTAAAACAACATAAAAATAACAAATTTTCACTAATTCGCAAGTAATAGAATATTATTCATTTCTCATACTAAATATAATATATCATAAAAATAAATTATTGTAATAAGCTGCAGTACCCACAAATTATGAATTTATTGTAACGATTGATTTCTCAAACTTGAGGTAATGTATTGTATGAAAAAAATATGTTGATATAGGAGAGAACTAAGAAACCAACACATACTTGGTGCTTGCTTGGGAACAACATTTTCCCAACGGTGCACGTAAGTCAAGACAAAACCATCTTGAAATCTGTAAAAATTAAACCATCTTGAAATTCATAAAAACCATCTTAAAATTCGTAAAACCATCTTAAAATCCACAAAATACCTTAAAACTATGTAAAATCTTTTCTCCCAACGGAATTCCCAAACACGCACTTGGTTAGCCCAGATAAAATGCATGTAGGTCTTCAATTCAAGTCTTAGAAAAGACATATATGCTAAAGGGGCAGTTATGAACCCCGAACTCGATCAATTCATTACTCATTACTCGATAAAATAAATGATAATAAGATCTAAAAAATGTCGAATACCGAATAATAGTAGAAAAATAGGTACAGAAAGAAATTTCACCCACCTAGAATGCCAACAACAATTCGAGCAATATCTGCAGGATTCATGGTTAAGTAATTGCTTGGGAAAGCTCAAGTTTAACTCAAGTGAAAGGAAGCTAGTTTGCAAAATGCAGGTGGATGTGGTGGATCATGGGAGTGATATGTATTTATACATATATAGATGTAGAAATATAATTAAATTAAATATTATATTTGAGGGTTTATTAAATATATATAGAAGGAGATATCTCTCTTTGGCACTGTGTTTGAGATGCTATATTAATGGCGTTACAGAGAGAGATGAGGGAGAGAAAGCGACTAAGCATTCTCTCCTTGCGATTCTGCAATTCTGGATGGCCCTTTTTACAAAAATGAGCCCTCCACTTGTGACTCAATATTTATGACTTATCACATATATTGTGCCAAAAACTATCTACATATCTCAAGGCAATAGTTCATGAATTTATAATTGAATTATTTTTTTGTGTATTTAATTAAGGATGAAGGTAGGTCAAGTATTCTAAAGTATTTTTTTAAATTATTTAACACTCCAAAATATTTTATGGTGCATTGAGCACCTTAAAATAGTTTTTTTGAGGTGTATCTAACAATTTAAACTATTTTTCTATGCAATTTTGCACTTACCAATTTAGGGTGTTAGTTGCACCAAAAAATAATTGAACCTAAAAACCATTTCGGATTTTAGGATTTATCATAAAATACTTAAGAGTGATGGATATACATGACAAAAAATTTAAGGTGTTAGATCCATCTTGAGCTTTTAATGAATTAGCCTATATGGCAATGGATCCTTTATATTAAATTAATTGAGTCCTTTATTATATATTGTAAAAATTATGTATGTGACAGATATGACTTTTTATTTTTTTCTAAATTCGATAAATTTTTATTCTTAAAAATAAATAATTATTAAATATGAAACTCAAGAAGAATTTCAAGGAGTAAATAATATAATGATGATAATTTAGACATATCAGTTATGTAAATATATAAAAAATTACTTTTATTGTAAATTTGATACACCCTATGCAAATAAGAAATATTAACCTAGTATTTATGTTAGTTAGTGTGTCAATTTCTCATGACTCATGCTTTGTGTGTTGGAGTGAAATGGAAAACAATCACCACATCGAGCATTCTAGATGTCACTTATAAAACATTTTTTTATACAAGATAAAGTAATATTAAACAAGCAATGTTTTACCTATTATAAACAGTAAGAGATCCTATTGATGAAGTACAAGAGAGACAAAAGCAAAATAGTCTGAACATCAAGAAAGTTACAGGGTTAAGTGGTAAAAATAACTCGGAAGTCTTCTCTAAGGAGTATTTGGCATTTGGAAGTTTTCGAGAGGGTAATACTAACTTGGAAGTTTTAAAAATCGGCAATTTTACCCTGAAATTTTTAAAACGGGACAATGTCGCCCTTCTGTTAACAAATCTAATAGTCAATGTTTGTTGACCTGCTGGAGGCATGTAATGACTTTGTTTTCTTAGCCTTTGATGCTTAAATTATAGGGTAAGAAAACTGTAAGAATAGTCTGAACATCAAGAAAGTTATAGGGTTAAGTGGTAAAAATAACTCAGAAGTCTTCTCTAAGGAGTATTTGGCATTTGGAAGTTTTCGAGAGGGTAATACTAACTTGGAAGTTTTAAAAATCGGCAATTTTACTCTGAAATTTTTAAAACAGGACAATGTCGCCCTTCTGTTAACAAATCTAATGGTCAATGTTTGTTGATCTACTGGAGGCATGTAATGACTTTGATTTCTTAGCCTTTGATGCTTAAATTTAATAAATCATCGATCAG
Organism: Vachellia pachyceras; assembly: GCA_025593235.1. Taxonomy (NCBI): domain Eukaryota; kingdom Viridiplantae; phylum Streptophyta; class Magnoliopsida; order Fabales; family Fabaceae; genus Vachellia; species Vachellia pachyceras. The sequence continues at coordinate 17,627 of JANTPZ010000241.1, read as the reverse complement.
ATTGTGTGATACATTTATGGATTTAGAAATTACATCAAATTATCTCCATGCCTCTTAGTTACTAAAAAATCAAAACTAAAGACAAAATAATACCCCTTGGTTATTAAAAAGTAAAATTGAGGATAAAACCATATTATCTTTAGGTTTTGAAAAATGACATTCTCATCACAGTAGAGATCGGCAAAATATTATGTTAATTTTAAATTTTTTTGGCAATGATCCTAATAACACCTGGCATTCAGACACCAATGCCTTATTATTCTCTACTTCCTCTGCATTCTAATTAATGGTATTGTCACACAGAGTACTGCAAAAGAATCAAGAAAAAAATATGATATTTCAGTTCTTTCATTTATGCACGGCATCCGCTTGGCATAACTCTGTTAGATATGATTAGTTTTGATGATGTCAAATATAAAAGAGCAAAAATATTTTTACAATGCAAAAAGTTTTTGCAAGACATATTTACAATGCATATTGGTTAATCAATATTTGTGCATCATTTTAATTGGAGCATGATATGGTTAAATAACTCATTTTGAATGTTAAAATGTTTTAAATAGATTTTTTATCATTATACATTGATTCATTTAGATGCTTAGAACTGATTTTTGAAGTTAATACTCAAGCATGGGATCATAATACTGGAGTATGATGAGTTTTCAATGTTTCCTAGGCAATACTTGAAGCAATGCTCGAGTATAAACATTAAGTATTAAGTTTTTGGTGTCAACACTCAAACATTGGGCTATAATGCTCGAGCATTGACCTTTGGGACTCGATGCTCGAGCACTAGATCTCTAATGCTCGAGCATTGGCCACCTCTGTTTTCTATTAGTTTGACATATATATGGTATTTTAATATTATCTCCTAAAATACAACTCTAATTAATGTGAAACAAATTTCATATGAAATTAGACTCCAAATGCGTTTCATAGACACAAAGAACAGCATCAAATGATTTCAAATGAAGGAGATATAAATTTCTAAACTTGGTGGTCAAAACTAAATGCATTATTTCTGACCTTTGCTTATAGAATCTATCATAACTTTCTTTATGTAATATCTTTCAGATTCTTATTTCATGTGAAAATAGACTTTTAGGGCTTTCCATTGATATATTATTTGCAAAGTTTGGAGTTGAATTGAGAGAGATATGATCGTTGCAAGTTGAGCTACAAGCTGAAATCTGGATCATGACTCCAATGCCCAAGCATTGGCACCTATGCTCCATCATTGAGTCATAGCATTGAACTTTTCTTTGAAATATACATTGCAATACTCGAGCATTGAAATGTAATGATCGAGCACTTTTTCTCTAACAGCTGAAGTCTAACAACTTCACTCACTCTCTATCAAATCTTTCCTTATTTGTGTAACGGCTTTTTGAATATCAACTGCTCTCATAAATACTTCATGCTTAGACATATTAACAAGGAATAGGCATCTCTGAACACATCTTCAGCATTGGCTCTCAACGTACAAATTCACAGACAACGTCTCTCTCCGTGTAAGAGCCATATAACACGGAACATTATAAAACCTCATCCAATGAAGCAGAAGTGTAATAGAAGCAAAACACTTTCCAACGAATTAATCTTCATCAACAAGCACTTGCTTCTTGTCAAGACTCTAACGGCTATTCTTTCTCTTTCAACAATCAAACTTTTCAAAGTAGGCCAAGTTTGAAAACAGAGCACAAGAGCCGAAACCAAACAGAAAATACAACGCTTCTCTCCAACAGATATAATTTGCCAACATCTATGAATATGATGAAGAAACAAATAGAAAAAAGTGACGAAGTATATGGAGTCACCAAACACAAAACAGAGAGTGTGGATTAAGGAAATCACACAACAACTTTAGGACTCTGACATTATACTTCTCCGTGAGCTTCAATATCAATACAATCCGCTTCATAGAGTGAAACATTTCCCTAATGTAATCATCCTAACTTTTGAGAGTTGCTTAGGATAGACCTGAGTGAAACAGAATGTAACCTTACATGTGGTAAGGGGGAGTAATTGTAAAGGTTTCTCAAGTACCAACATTATAAACTTGCGTGGGTTCATAAATGCATGGAAACATTTATGGGTTTCTCAAGTACCCACCGTTACAAACTTGAAATAGCTTTACAAGTGCTACTGAGAACTTGTGGTTGTAATGGTTTTCCAAGTATATGGTTTAAAGTTGGACGTTCTAGTGGATTGAAAATCTCATATGAGTCTAAGGACTGGACGTAGGTTAGAGAGGGTTGAACCAGGATAAATTGTTGTGTGATTATATTACATTCATCTTCTCAAATTTCTAATTGTTTCTTTCTTACTCAATCTGATTTCATACTCTGTTTTGATTAACTTATGATTCGGACATTTTGATCAATTAAGTTTTCAACGAAAATTTTTGTAACACCCAATTCACCCCTCTTGGGTGACAACCATCTTAACAAACTCAACCTCAACAACAGTAACAATCCTCAGTACAAGATCTTGGTTCGTGGATGAATGCATAAAATTACCCAGAGGAGATTTTAATGCCTATGTACGAAAAAAAATCAAGGTTCTAATCCGTTATAAGCTGGATAAATGCCACTTCAGGGATTTTTGAACTGTAAACGAAAATCCTTGTTATAGTGGAGGCTCAAGGTCTCCAAGTGATGGGCAAAGAAAAACGAAATTATTGAAGTCATTTCCCCAAGAAGTTTTGGCCCCCGGGAAGATTATTGAGAAATTTACCGTGAAGATTGATAAAATTACCATCAGTTCCTAGCAGTAGCTGATCCGGTTGTCATTAACAACTTCATCAGCCTTCAATGACAACCGAACTAGTTACAGTTGTGACCTAATGGTAATTTTACTAATCTTTAAAACTTTTTGTTCATTAATTGGGTTAGTTAGGACGTGATGATAAATTTTTCATTATTGTATTTATTCAGTCAATACTATGTTTCCAAAATCTTGATGGCCAATATTATTTATCTTCGAAGTGTTCAAGGTTTGTTTTGGTCAGCAGTTCGCTTTGAGTGTTGATAATTCAGCACTAGCCTTTAATTTCTGAAAGCGATAGACTTCAAATCTGTTGAAGTTTTTTCTACTAGGTAGGTTCGGAGTTGCTGGAGCGTCAGCTCGAGAGCTAGCGTGCTCCCTCCCTTGCTTATTCGTTGAAGATCTCCGAGCCTCTCGCTTTAGGGGCTTGGTCGAATGTGAGAAGAAATCGAAGTGTAATCGTGCAACTGTGTGATTGAAGCTATGTTGGTGTATTTCGCCTATTTTTACAGTGATGATAGCTTCTTGTTTCGAAAAATTGAAAATAATGAGATTTTTGTGTTCAATTTTGATTTTTTTTAATATCATGGGGTATGTTTTTGTCTTCAACTTTGATTTTTCAACAATTAAAGGGCATGGAGGTATTGTAATCCAATTTTTAAACTTTTAATTGTGCGATACATCTTGATTAATGATTTGTTAAATTTAGTAACCTAAATTAAAATTTGAGTAATTCTACCGTTTTTATTGGGATTTTCCCATATTATTATGTTAAATTTATTTTCATGGAATATAATATTTATATATAATATTAAATAGTGAAAAGTTGAAAAATTGCTGAATTTTAAAGTATAATTAATAAAATTTAAAGTTTTTGTCCCTCTCTCCATGATAAATGATAATAATGATTTATAAAAAAGATGTTGGAGAATCCATTCGCTTGTGCATTTACCTCCTCCATCTTCTAACACTTTCCCACGTAGCGTTTTCTGTGCGCGGTTTTGGGAAGGTCGTTGGCCCATGCTGCTCCATTTAACGATAAGGAATTCCCATTTTCCAATATGGATCAAGTTGTTCAATTTAAGGCTTGTTTGGTTAGCCTGGGTAACCAAAATCTATTCCTACGTTTATCGAGATAAAATTCCTTTCACATATTTACTTCAGAATCTATGTCCATTCTTCCAACGGGCTATTCAAACAAGCCCTTAATGTACCTTCAAAAATATCTCAAGTGTTTTCACCCAAAAAAAAAATCTCAACTGTATTGGCTCTAATTACACATATGCTCCTTCAATTCGAATTATAAATTACTTCTAATTAAAATATTAAAATCTGGATCTGGCTAACACAATAACCTAAGAGATTCGGTTAGGCCTTCAACCCAAAAGGGTTTAGACCCGGGTAAATCAATGTAACTCAGGCCAACCCGATCATAACTTAAGGCAACTTGATGGTACTTAAATCAGCTTAATTATTTTTAAAAAAATCTAAATTTTTAACTTTTTTGGTTTTAGTGAATTTATACTAGCATTAATTGGATTTATTACTTTAGTTTATTATCACTTTTTGGATTTTCATTTTAGTTTTTGGATTACTAAATCATATTACAATTAACTATTAATGACTTTGTTATGTTGTTTTATTATTTTTTACTATGTAGCTTTTAATTATTTCTAAGATAAAATATATATATTCTCAATGTTATATTTTATTATCATTACAATCAAATAGTTGTGTAAGACATGTATGCATCAAGTATTATGTTTTCAGTTGTCCTTTTTATTGAAATATTATTATATTAACTTGTTTTTAACTATATGAGTATTTTCATTAATTTATATTATTGTAATACAACTTCTCTAACATATAGGTTGACCTGATCTGATTCATAGGCCCTTGACCTATTACCTCACTGGTTTAGACCATTCTAGATTTTAATACCTCGCTTCCAATATATTTCACACACACTAAGAAAAACTTTTAACTTCATTAAATGTATATTAAAATTAAAAAAATCCAACTTTAACTCTATTTAATGTAATATCATACGTTGTAAAAAAAATATAATAATAAATGAAGGTTTAAGTTGTACATTCCTATAAAAATTTAATTAGGTAATTTATATATGATAAAAAATTTCTCATTGTGCCCTGTAAATAAAAACAAACGATACATGTATATGTAAATAATATACTAAGATAATGTATGTGCGCGCGCGCTGGTTCACAAAATAAATACATACAGTAAATTATATAATCACACGGCACATAGATTTACAGAGCTTTTGAAGAGTGCCATGCTAATTTTTTCAATCGATTATAAAATGAATGAAGGAAGTGTCATCTTTTTTAATAGTTTAAACTTGATAAGAAAATTAATATTAATTAAATGTAACATGGACCAACATTTAAACAAATTATTTCTAAAAACTTTACTTTGGTTTTATACTTTTTACAGTTGCGTCTCTAAATACAGTAACTAGTTTCCAAGCAAAACAAGAAAATTTCTTTGTCCAAAAAACTATTTTTTTTTCGTATTTACACCTAATTAAATGGAGTTATTTGCAATTGATAGTTTATAAAGAAGGGTTAAGAGCTCATTAAATAGAGGTGTTTTTGAAGAGATCATAATATATTATGAAAAGATACAGAGGTTGCAAAAATTATATGTTGGAAATAATTGTTCATTATATAATGTGTACTTAATTTTTTTTCCTAACGAGAAATGTTAGAGAGAAAATAACTAAAACTATTGCAATGAAACCGAGGAATATAACAGAAACAATGACACACTAAGCAAGAACATGAATCACTCACAAATCAAATACTCGAAGGGCCAACCACATCATGCAAGAAAGGCTGATTACACTGAAACAATATTACATTAACAGCGGTTTATTTGTAGCGGTTATAAAAACTGTTACAAAATGTAAGATTAGTAACGGTTATTGATGTAAGCACTATAAAGTTACAACGAAGATGAGAAGCTGAATTTAATAAGGTTCATAACCGCTACAAATTTGAAGTCATGTTCGCGAAATTTGGCGGAAACCACATGCTAACATAGCAACAGTTCTTTGCAGCGGTTTAGAAATAGTAAAATGCTTGCAGAAATGAAAGGCCTTATGTAGGCATGTCATTGTTTTTGCAACGGTTGTAGATGACAAAATCGCGGCTGATTTGAAAAATCAGTTACTTCACATGCATTTTGTAGCGGTTTATACAAATCACTATAAAATGTGCATGTTTCTGATGAAAGGCCTTGTGATTGCAGCAGGGTAAACCACTACTAACTTTAAATCATATTAATTCTATCTTAGAATTCAACAATTTTTTTAATTTTATCCTTATTTAACACATAAAAGCAAAATCAACCGTTTTAACTATGTAATATAAATATATTTTTCTTTATTTAATTTTGTTATCATTTCATTTTTCCCTAATTTGCTTAAACAATTTAAAATAATTATATGCAATAATGATATTTATGCCATTTTAAGTAGTTTGCATCAAAAAGTCACTTTTTCAACATTTATCCAAACATGCATTTTGGCTAACGGGTTATCCAAACGTAACTGTATTTTAACTAATGGTTTATCCAAATATAAATAAAATTCATTTTAACAAAAATTTATTTTTAAAAATGCACTCGGATCATTCTCCTAGCTGATTTCAAAACATGTACTTAGTAACCATTTTTCCATTTTATACTTGTCATTAATTGATGTCTAATGTTTTTTAAATATGTTCCTAAAATCTTCATCATTTAAATATAGGTTGTTATTGTAACACGCCTTATTTTCCCTTATAAACTTCACATTAGATCACTATTGAGCCACTTTATGGCCTTAGATAACTTAAATTGACAAAATAAGTGAAAATAAAAATTTCAAAACGGAGTTACTGTTCATTTGGTCAATTTCCAGATTTCTGGCCCAACTTTGAAAAATCATAAATAATTCTAGAAAAATTGAAATTGAGTGATTCAAATTTCTTTTTGAATCTTATGAAGTGATCTACAGGGAAAAAATGCTCACTGGTTCCAAAACTTGCCCATATAATATAATTTATTCTGTGAAAATTACTGTTCATTTGGTAACTTTCCAGTTTTTCAGATTTATCACTCAACTTTGGAAAATCATAACTCTTGATCTACATGTCCAAATTTAACAAACTTTAGCTCATTTTAAAGCTTAGGATGTGTAGTATTTAACTGGAAAGTTTCAGCTCAATTGGAGGTTGTTTGCTATTTTTCATCGTCAATTGAAAACAGGGCAGTTTCTAAGATTTTGGAACCCTTTACTTGAAAACTTGCCATTTCTAAAATTTTATTAAAACCTCTTTTGATCATTTTTAAAACTTCTTTTAATGCATGCCTAACTTGGCTACTTCTTTTTAATGTATTCATGCATGCATTAACATTTAATCACTATTTATCATGTAGAGGTTTAATTTACATAATTACAACAATCCTCAACATAACTTCAAACATAATTCATAATTTCTACAAGCAAGCTCATAATATCATGCCATCTTCAATCACCATAAACCTTGCTCTTACCCTTCCTTGTGCTTGTACCTAAAATGGTTAGTTGGGGAGGGTGAGATTTCAAGGAAACCCCAATAGCAAACACTCTAATAATACATCTACGTGCATGATTATTAAATGAAATCAAGTATGCCATGTAACAAAAACAATCAATCAAGTTTTCACCAAGTCAAGACAATCATTGCATAACAATCATCATGCTTTCACACAAGTAAGGTTTCATAATGTAAATAGCTACAACCACACAACAAACATGGTAATTAACACACATATATAATCAATGTAAAGTAGATGCCAAAGTTAGGAGTGTTGCTACCTTGTCCTCTTAATTCCCCCTTAAACATGAAACTCTCTTGTTAATCTTTTTCAATGATTTCTTTGGTATTTAAACTTCCTAAACATTACACAAGAACATATCCATCATTCTCAAATCATCATCAACACAAAAGAATTCTAAAAACGTAATATAGCATGTCTTGTTTTTTTAAGAACCTTAAGGCTTCATAACTTGTTTTTATTATTTCTAATGCTTCCCAAATCCTTTTCTTACTTATACCCTACACAAAATCTCATTTTAAATCCATTGGAAGCATTAAAATCATCAAAATCCAACTTCTTCCCCACCATCACAGATCTGGATGAAAATCTTCCACAAGCACAATAACATGATTTCTCAAACTTTCAACATGTATACCAACATATTCTTGATCCCAAACTCATTTACATGGATTATATAGCTCAAAAACAACTCTTTCTCATCAAATATAAAATTGGACAGCACCTCCCCTTAGGGTTTGAGATTCCAAATTTCATACAAAAAACAAACCTAAGCAATATATACATCAATCTACTCCTTATCATTCAAGGAGTGTTTTGCAACCTTTAATTTCTTCTAAATCACTCTCTTTCTCACTTTTACCATCATGAACCCTAACTTTCAATCTTGAGAAAGAGGGGTGTAATCAAGAAAATGTATAGGTTTGGGTGGTAAAGTTTCTTACCTTGTGAGTTCTTGAATATTTTCTTCTCTTGAAGCTCCCTTCAATGGTGTCACTCTCCCTCTCCTTTCTTTTCTATTTTTGGCGTGAAAATGGCTGAAGAAGATGAGGAAAAATCTGATTTAACTTATCCCCTTACAATGAAATCAAGGGTTAGGATTTAATTTTGCAAAATAAGCTTGATCCAAGGGCTATACTCTTTCCACCTCTCTCACATATGCTTGAATTCTATTGGTTATCATAAAGTTGTCATTATGGCTGCACATGGGGTGTAAAAATCTGGTTGGAAGCTTGGTTACTTCAACCAAACCAATTGCCATTCGGTTACTTCTACTGATTACACTTTTTATTGGTAAACATAACTTTATTCCGATAAATTTTTCTCTGCTCTTCTGGAGATATTCTATTCCCCTTTAATTTCCATAATTCATTTACTAATACGGTAAAATATTTCTCCAAAAATATCCTTGAAATTAGTCCAAAAATAACAGGGTAATTTTATCATGCCGAAAATCTCTGAAAAATGTATTTCCAACGGGAAAATAACTTTTAGGACATTAAAAACTTCTATAAATTTTCACTTATACTCTAGCTCTTTTCCTTTCATCAAATTTCCCTCCGGATTGTCTAAAATTAATTTTTGAGTAAAATTACATTTTCAAGATTTTCGAGCCTTTTTCCCTCCATTATGGGAATTCGCCTTTATCGTATATTGGGCAATAATTTTATAAAATATTATAAAATTCACTTTATTTTTCTATGCCTGAACTCAACTGATTAAGGTCTCCTGATACCATAAATAATTATTTTCTGCCATTAAATCTTCAAAATTTTATAAATAAAAATCTAGGCCGATTTTCATCAATCTGTCCAATCTCTGTTAATCAGTGAGTTCTGCTCTATCTTTTGGGATATGTGACTTTTTCTGATATTTTGGTCAACTGCTTGACTTTTTTACTTTGACTTTGTCAAATGACCAAAATGCCCTTACATATCTCTTAATCACCAAAATGCCCTTATTTTGACTAACTTTTCATAATTCCCATTTTAACCTTGACCTTTTCGCCCCTGGTCCTTTGTATAATGACCTTTGGGTCCTTCCCAGACTTTGGGTTATCCAGCCCATCAGAATCAACTTTTTCCGTGCTTTCTATCTATGTGCTCTAACTTGACTTTTGACTGCTGGTTTGGCCCTTTTTATCCAATGACCATATTGCCCTTGGTCTTTATACTTAATGACATTTATGTCCTTGGCTTACATTCTTAATAATTTTAAAGCGTTATGACTAAATTGACCAGGGTTTCTTTGGTCTATTGACATCTTCTCTTTCTGCACTTTTATTTACGGGCCTTATCTTATCTCATAGCTATCGGGTTGGCCTCTATTTCAATTTACATAAAAGGGTGGATATTATAGTTATAAATACATTATAAGGGTGGATGTCCATAGACTCTTGATTTTCTACGCAATAAGTACTATACATGAATTGTTATTGAGAAACTAAAGAGGTATTCAATGTACAAAGTATCACAATGTATATCCATACATCTTGATTGTACTATTTATTGCCCATGGCTCTTGGAGGTCACTCTTAGAGGCCTATGTTAGTGTATGATTTGACTAAGGGGTGAATTGGTCACTTTTCAAAAATTAAAACGTAAATAACATAAATTAAAAATGAAGTCACCGGGAATGCAGAAGGTGAATGAACAAGGTGATTTATTCTGGTTTGGTCCTCTCTAACCTACGTCTAATCCTCAGTGCTCGTCTGAGATTTGCAATCCACTAATAACAATCAAACTAGCTACACGAGCCTTTACAATCAAGGAGTGACACTCCCTCTCACTATTTGCAAGAAAACAGAGACCTTCACACTCTGTTTTTTGACAAACTCACAGTCCAACAATCTCAAGGCCCCTACCTTGAGTTTCTCACAGAATACAAGAATGAACCACAAGGTTAAGCTCTCAAAAGAGTATATGTGCTAATCACTGAAGCTCACAGAGAATTTTGAATGTTTACAGAAGACAGTAAGCGTATAAACAATAGCGTAATTAGTCGTCGTCTTCCATCTTCAGTGCTTCTCTATTTATAGTTGAGGTTATTCAATGTGTCCGTTAGAGAGAGCCGAATAACCGTTACTCAGATTGAATAGCCGTTGTCTCTGGTTGGTGTGCATTAAATGCTGTAATAAATGCGTTTCTTTGACGACGGCAAAGTCTGAGAAGGTTTTGATTTCATCTCGTTTGTTGGAGATCTTCAACTGTCACGCTTATACCTGTTTCATAGGTTAGTAATCATGCATTTATGGTGGCAGGTAAGTTTTTAAAACTTTGACATTAATAAGGAAGGATTTGGTAAAAAGTAAAGCTCTGTGTCAGACGCTGCTGTCAGATAGAGGTAGGACTCAAGTTCAAGAATTCTCATAACTCGAGTTCTGTTTCATGAGTTCTGAGCAATTTGAAATATGATGTAGTGAAACTTCAAGTTTTCATAATACCAGACTCGAGTTTAGAAAACTTTAAGATAGAAACTCGAGTTTATAATGAAAGTTTCATAATGTAGTTTTAGAACTTTTATTTGGAAACTCGAGTTCAGAATGCAAGTTAGGAAACCATGTTGTGAAACTTGAGTTTTGAATAAGTATGACTAGATTTTTATAACTAGAATTGATCAATCAATTGAGAGAAAGCATGAAACTCGAGTTTTGTTAAATGAGGAACTCGAGTTGTTAAAACTCTAATGCCAAAACTTCCAGTTTTCATTTCAAGTTTTGTAAAACAGTTTTGGAACTCAAGTTGTGCACTTCTGGAACTCGAGTTCTACTATAGCAAAGTCATTCTCAGTGATCCAAAGACACGAAACTCGAGTTCTGTAGTCCTGGAACTTGAGTTATCACAACTTGAAGCTGGAAACTCAAGTTGCCCTCGAAAATTTTGGAAAACTCAGTTCTAAAAACCACAAACTCGAGTTCTACCACATGTATTCCTTAGACAGAGAACTTTTAGGCACGAAACTCAAGTTTTAAGGAGAAATTCGAGTCATCAAAACTTGTTTGTGAAAACTCGAGTTCATGCTGGAAGTTTTCAAATTGAAGGCACAGAACTTGAGTTTTAGAACATCAAACTCGAGTTTTTGAACTGAAAAACATAATTTTCAAAATTTCAAAAACATTTCCAAATCCTGCCATACAAACTTTGAATAATTTTGTTATCATCAAAACAAGGCATCAACAGCCTATAAATAGGGCTTTGTACATGGTATACAATAAACATCCAAAAAGTGAATAAAATTCCTCTCAAACTCTCTCATTCTTCTCAAAGCTTCTCTTTTCTTGTCTAGTTACTTTTAATTTATAACACGTTATTAGCACGATAGTTCTACCGAAGGTATGATTCCCTCATAGCTACCTTTTTTATCATATCTTTTCCAACCAATTTGGGATAATCTGAGCCACAATATGAAATTATGATAAATCTTTTACCAATTGTTTTAAATATTGAGTTTTGTGGCTAAGATTTGGGATTGTTAGTACTTATCATTGTAATCTCTTTTAAAAGTTTTTATACATTATGGATATTGTCATTTTAGTTTGAATTCTTATATACATGTATTAACAAAACTATATTATTCTTTTTTTGTTAAATTCATTTTTGAGAATTAATTCTAATTCTTATTATTGCTCTAGATTGGATAATGTCAAATCTTACGAAGTTAGAATTTGAAGCCCTTGACATATCTGGCAAAAATTATCTATCATAGATATTGGATGCTGAAATCCATTTAGATGCCAAGGGCCTTGGAAATGCTATTTTACCAGAAAATGCTGCGTCTAATCAAGACAAGGCAAAAGCAATGATATTCCTTCGTCATCATATTCACGAAGGGTTAAAAGCGGAATACTTAACAGTAAAAGATCCGCAGGAATTATGGAATGCCTTGAAAGAAAGGTTTGATCATCAGAAAACAGTGATATTGCCTAAGGCCCGATATGATTGGATGCATTTACGGTTTTAGGATTTTAAAACTGTAAGTGAGTATAACTCTGCAGTTTTTAAAATAAGTTCTCAATTAAAATTGTGTGGTGAGAAAATCACCGAAGAGGACTTGCTTGAGAAAACTTTTTCAAGTTTTCATGCATCCAATATGATTTTACAGCAACAATATCGTGAAAAAGGCTTTAAGAAATATTCTGAATTGATTTCATGCCTATTTGTTGCTGAACAAAACAATGATTTTTTTATGAAAAATCATGAGATACGCCCCACAAGATCGACTCTGATTCTTGAAATAAATGCAACAATGCATAAAAATTATGGTAGAGGGCGTAGCCGTGGCCGTGGCCGTGGTGCGACAGAGGGCACAAAAATTCTCAATATCGAGGTGGTTGTAACATTAATCATAGCAACCAAAAGAAAAGAAATAAGGAGAAAGGGCGCAAGAATGATTTCAATACCACAAAAACCCTTGAAAATAAATGTCATAGATGTGGTATGAAAGGGCATTGGGCACGAGCATGTCGTACATATGCTCACTTGGTGAAACTTTATCAAGTATCACTCAAAAAGAGTGACAATAATGCAGAAGCAAATATGATGTATCAAGATAATAATATCGTGGCAAATTGTGCACTTAAAGATGATGATCTTGCATGCCTTGATGGACTAGAAGACATTAAGGGTCTTGATGGAATGACGCATTTAGATGTGGAAGATTTCTTTAATAACAATTAATATAATGATGCTTGTATTTTTCAGTAGCATTTATATTTCATGTCTATCTAGTGTCTTTTAAACTTTTCTTATAATGTACTTTTGTTTCTTTAATGAAGAATATGGATAATTCTCATCATATGGTTCATGATATATGTCTGGTAGATAGTGCTATGAAACATACGATATTGAGAGGTAGAAAGTATTTTTCTCATTTAATGATGAGAGAAGCAAATATAAATACTATAGCAGGTAATACAAAAATTATTGAAGGCTTCGGAAGAGCTATAATTGTATGATCCAAATGAACAAAACTTGTTATAAATGATGCATTATTTTCTACAAAGTCTCAAAGAAATTTGTTAAGCTTTAAAAATATCCGATGCAATGGATATCATATTGAGACAATTAATGATGAGAATGATGAATATTTGTATATTACAAATATTACATCAGGAAAGAAATGCATCTTAGAAAAATTATCAATACTATCTTCTGGTTTGTACTATACAAATATTAGTACAATTGAGACAAATGTTATAATCAACCAGAAAGATGTTGATAAAGCTATATTTACAGTTTGGCATCATCAGTTAGGCTATCCTGGATCATCTATGATGAAAAGAATAATTGAGAATTCACATGGGCATCAATTAAAGAATCAATTGATTCTCAAATTTAAAGATTTTACTTATGCCGCATGTTCTCAAGGCAAGTTGATTATGAGGCCATCAATTACCAAAGTTGGTATTGAATCACCTAAATTTCTTGAACGTATCTATGGTGATATTTGTGGGCCTATTCATCCACCATGTGGACCATTTTGATACTTTATGATTTTAATATATGCATCTACAAGATGGTCACGCATGTGCTTACTATCAACTCGAAATCTAGCATTTCCTATATTACTTGCTCAAATAATTCAATTGAGGGCACAATTTCCTGACCATGCAATTAAATCTATTCGTCTTGATAATGCTGCTGAGTTTTCATCTCAAGCATTTAATGATTATTGCATGGCAACTGGGATAGTGATAGAAAAGTTTGTTGCTCATGTTGATACTCAAAATGGTTTAGCAGAATCTTTGATTAAACAACTCCAGTTAATTGCTAGACCAATGCTTATGCGAACTAATTTACCCCAGTCAGCATAGGGATATGCAATTTTGCATGCTCAGCACTTATTTGCATAAGGCCTACAAGTTATCTTAAGATATCTCCTTTACAATTGGTTTCTGGTCAAGAACCAAATATTTCCCATCTCAAAATTTTTGGTTGTGTTGTATATGTTCCTATTGCTCCACCACAGCGCACAAAGATGGGTCCTCAAAGGAAATTGGGAATCTATGTAGGCTTTGAATCTCATTCAATAATTAAGTATATTGAACCATTGACCGGAGATTCATTTATGGCTCATTATGCCGATTGTCATTTTGATGAGACACTATTCCCACCATTAGGGGGAGAAAAGAAGCATCTGGATAAAGATAAAGATAAAGATAAGGGAAAACAAATTACATGTAATACCTTATCACTTGCTCACCTAGATCCTCGTACAAAACAATGTGAGCAAGAAGTTCAGAAAATAATTCATTTGCAAAATATTACAATGAAAATACCAGATGCATTTACTGATGCAAAAAGGGTAACTAAGTCTCATATTCCAGTTGAAAATGCCCCTGCTAGAATTGATGTCCTAATAGGACAAGTGGTTAGTGCTAATGAAACTATACCACATTTAAAGCGTGGTAGACCACTTGGTTCCAAAGATAAAAATTCTCGAAAGAGGAAAGGGGCAAATAATAATGATGGTCATTATAAGGATGCTACCATTGATAAATCCATTATAGAGGCCCGTGACATAACTAATCAAATAACCCTTGAAGAGGTTCAGGTACCTGCTAATAATGATGAGATCTCAATAAATTATGTCACTACTGGCAATATATGGAACCGGAAAGACGTCGTCATCGACAATACATTTTCATACAATATTGCTATTGAAATAATAAATGAGGATCTTGAGTCTAAATCTGTCAAAAAATGTCGACATAGACAAGCTTGGCCAAAAATAGAAAGAAGCGATTCAATCTAAATTGAATTCACCATCTAAACATCATGTTTTTGGACATGTTGTCCAAACACCTAAGGAGTAAAGCCTGTAGGGTATATATAGGTTTTTGTGTGAAAAGGAAATAAGAAAAATGAAGTCGTGAGGTATAAAGCATGACTTGTAGCATAAGGTTTTTCACAAAAACCAGGAATAGATCATGAGGAGACATATTCTCCCGTAATGGATGCAACTACTTTCAGATATTTAATCAGTCTGACAGTGCATCAAAAACTTGACATGCATTTAATAGATGTTGTTACAACATACTTGTATGAATCATTGGATAGTGAAATTTATATGAAAATTCTTGACGGCTTCAAATTGCCAAAAGGCCATGAAGATTCACATGAAAATTATGCAATACGTATGCAAAAGTTCGTATATGGTTGAAACAGTCCAGACGAATGTGTATAATTGTCTCAGTGACTATTTGATCAAAGAAGGATATCAAAACGATTCCTTATGCCCTTGTATTTTTGTTAAAAGGGATGCATTGGAGTTTGCCATAATTGCTGCTTATGTTGATGATTTGAACATTATTGGCACTCCTAATGAGCTTCAAAAAGCAATTGATTGTTTGAAGAAAGAATTTGAGATGAAAGATCTCGGAAAGATAAAATTTTGTCTTGGTTTACAAATTGAGCATTTAACCAATGGCATATTTCTTCATCAATCAAATTATATTAATAAAATTTTGAAACAATTTTATATGGATAAAGCTCATCCATTGACTGTACACCAATGGTTGTAAGATCACTAGATATAGAAAAGATCATTTTCGCCCTCAAGGAAAGAAAAAAGAACAACTTGGTCCAAAAATACCATATCTTAGTGCCATTGGTGCACTAATATATCTTGCTAATTCTACTAGGCCAGATATTGCATTTGCTGTTAATTTGTTAGTAAGATTTAGTTCTTCCCCAACTAGAAGGAATTGGAATGGAGTTAAGCATATACTCCAACATCTTCGAGGGACATCACATATGAGATTATTTTATCTGGAGCACGTTTAATCGGTTATGCAGATTTAGGATTCTTATCAGATCCACATAAAGCTATATCTTAGATTGAATATTTATTTACATATGGAGGTACATATATATCATGGCGTTCAAGAAAGTAATATTAGCCGTTACATAAGCAAATCATGTTGAAATTATTGCCGCGCACGAGGCAAGTCGAAAATGTGTTTGACTAAGATCATTAATTTATCATATCTAGAGGATGTGTGGCTTCTTAGAACAAGATATCCCAACAGCTTTATATGAAGATAATACAGCATGCATAGCTCAAATGAAGAGAGGATACATCAAAGGGATAGAACGAAACATATTTCCCCTAAACTATTTTTCACTCATGATCTTGTGAAGAAAGGTGCAATCTTTCAAAAACTTGTTCATGGCATCGGTCTTCGCAGACTCAGAGATCTTAAGTGATGTCATCATGAGGGGGAGTCGATACACGCTGTACTCTTTTTTCCTTATCTAGGTTTTGTCCCACTGAATTTTCCTAGAAAGGTTTTAATGAGGCAGCACTGGAAAGTATATCAATGAATGTCGTACTCTTTTCTTTAATTGAGTTTTGTCCCATTGGGTTTTCGTAGTTAAAATTTTTAATGAGGCACATTCATAATGGACATCTAAGGGGGAGTGTTATAAATACATTATAAGAGTGGATGTCTATAAACTCTTGATTCCCTATGCAATAAATACTATACATGAATTGTTGTTGAGAAACTAAAGAGGTATTCAATGTACAAAATATCACAATGTATGTACAAAGAATCACAATGTATATCCATCTTGATTGTACTTTTATTGCTCATGGTTTTTGGAGGTAACTCTTAGAGGCTTATAAATAGGGTTTTGCACATGGCATACAATAGACATCCAAAAAGTGAATAGAATTCCTCTCAAACTCTCTCATTCTTTCCGAAGTTTCTCTTTTCTTATCTAGTTACTTTTAATTTACAACATAGGTTAACCTAAGAATTATAATTTAGAATGGAACTCCCCCTATGGTCAGAGTTGCCGCATATGACAGCGAGGAAGCACACTTGGGTTTTCCAAATTTTAGGGTTATTTATGCACTCGAATAATGGAATGGGTCCTGATTTTAAATCCTCGTCCGACGTGGCCCTAGTTCTCTCTCGACCTTTTTCTAGGTAGGGGATGGAGTCATGTTTAATGGAACTCCGCCTTCAATCGGTGAGCTTCTGAGATGAGCTCTTTCGGGTGTTAGGGAGGAAGCCATGGAGACGCAATCAGATGGCAACGAAGATACCATATCCAACATTAGAAACGTCCGCCAACAGCTGGAAGCACGCATAGAGTCCCAGCACAAGACCCACCTTGAGTTGCTCGCTTCTATACAAGCCATTATCCCTAATATTGTCTCCTCTCTCGATCTCTCTCTCAAGGTCGTATCTTCTTTCAACAATCGCCCTTTTGCTCCCACACCTTCCTTGCCTGTTCCACTTCCTGACC
>JANTPZ010000240.1:0-39759 GCA_025593235.1 Vachellia pachyceras | reverse complement strand
ATTATCTATTTTTCACTAATTCTATTAAATCAATCAATTACATTTCTCAATAAATTAATATTAGATGGTTCTCTTTTATAGGTTACTTCTGGCACGCCTTGTTAAAACGAAGAAAAATCTTAAAATTCATCGACACTATTTAAAATTTAATATCTTTCAGGACCTACCCCTATTTAATATGTACACTTTCCTAGAAACTAATAGTTTACACAATATATAATAAATGAAAAATAAAAGTGTATATTCATAAAAAATTTAAAGATGTAAACTTATAAATATGATATAGAAAGAGCTTTCTCTCATGGACTTATTATAATTAGCACAAGGGGAGTGCGCGCGAGCGCGTGCATCACTAGCACATTGCTTGATGAATCCTGGTCATCACTAGCACTTATCCTTTTCTTTTGAGACCCAAACATGATAAAGCTCAGAACTTCCGGGATGGTCCGAAAGGTCCTCCTTGAACTTAAGTGGCAATAAAACTGAAAATAAAATATGTATATGTATGTGTGTGTGTGTGTGTGTGTGTAATGAACAAATGTTATATTCATCCATGTTATTCAAATTGTGATGATAATACACTTATTTATTTATTATATGTAATTTACCGTATCATTCATCTTAGTCAGATAAATAAAGTGACAGAAGAAGTAAATGCTCTGAATGAATTTCTCTTATTCATCACTGTGCATTATATACAGTAACCCTGTAACCCTAGATATTCTAAGATACATACACGTATAAGATAAGAGGTACATTCGAGAATTATACAAGAAGCAACAAGACAAGAAGCAATAAGCAACAATATAGGACAGCTACATCCTGAGCCTATGGAATGAATCACTCGAGATATTGCTGTGTGGACTGAACAATCAGATTGGGCTCCTGATAATAAGGAGCCTTAACAGAGTCTCGTTGTCTTCTCTGGATACGCCATTTTCCTAGCCGTTCCTTTATTCTCTCGATATCTTGGATGCTTTCTGCAACAAAGCATTGGGCAGATCGAAACACACCACTTTCTCACCTACGACATGGTTCTTCATCTTTCTCTGATCCTGCAAACATCACATCGTACATAAAAAACTGTAAAATAACAATTTAAACGACACCACATGTGCGTGTGTCGGTTGGTATAAATTAAAAGAAAGAAATTACCATTAGAGCGGGAGCCAAATTGTTAACCTCCGAATCATCAGGTCGTTGGATTGAGACGAAAAGTTTGGGTCTCAAAATGTCAGATGAAGGATTCTTCTTCTTCTCAGACTTCATCCCATTGGATAGTTTTCTTGCTTCTGAAAATCACAAATATATATATAAAGATAAACAAATGAAAATTTACTTGTCAGGAAAATTAGAGAGATCGATCTATTATCATCAAGAGCATATCTTTCTACTTACCGAAATCATCTGTCTTAAGATGTTCTCAAGCTGTTCATATTTCTCAGAGATAACTTGGAAGCTGTTCATATCATCTGTCTTAAAAAAATTCAACGCACATTTATGATAACAATTCAAGTTTTTCATGTCTCACCTGTATTTTCTTTTGGCTAATCGCCGGAACAGATCCATAAATAATGATGTCAGCCACTTCTTTTCTTGACCGAAATGTTAATGATGATTTTAGATGACGATAGTTCTGAAAAATATTTTATATATAACGAAAATTAATTATCGTTGACATTGCTCAAAGTATAAACATATTTTGTCCCACGAACGAAATCATATGCAACATATTTTGTATTGTTATAGGACAACTAAGATATATTCAATGCAATCAAAAATTGATCTTATGAACATTCAAAGTTAGTTCCATTTACCCTATGGCCAAAGTATTACTCACGAACGAAACTGTAAGATAATAAAAAAAACATTTAAGAGTACAAATTAGAACTGAGGGTTCGAGATGATTATATGTAATTTACCGTATCAGTTAGCTTTGTCCCGCGTTGACGTCTTTGAATCATCCATTCGCCGAGTCTTTCTTTGACTTTATCAAGGTCTCTAATATGTTCAGTATCAAAGTCAACAGGGAGACCAAGGATCGATCACCACCTTTTCCCCTACCACAAGATTCGCTATACTTCTTCGTTTCCTCTGCTTAGTGACCAATAAGGTTAGAAAGTAAACATAATATTTTTATTTCATATTTAATCAATTGGTTCTGATAACAATTAAGTCTATTGATGATTAAGATTTTAGAAAAAAAGGAAATACAGATAGATGGATGAACTGGGGGGAAAGAAAAATTGATAGGTTAGACTTAACAATTTTTTATAGAATAAATATTATTGCAATGAGTCTTCATTTAACAAGAGCAATGTGCAGTACAACTGTTGAACAAATCTCTATTTGGACAGACTAAAAAATTATTGAAATTAATATAAAAGAAATCATTTACCTCTGCATTCGAACTCTTAGCACGATCTTCTTGTCTTTGAGGAGGTTCCGAGAGTGTGAGGTTCGGAACATCACTAGAATCAATCTCTTTTCTCTTTGCTCGGCGCTCATCTATCAGTTCTTTCACTGGTTTCTGCACATTTCATATGAAAAGATGCGCACATGAATTTCACTTGTTAAGACACTAGCAAGACCATTACAAATGCTTTTTTTTTTCAAGGTAAAGCATATTTTTCTACTTACAGAAATCATTTGCTTAATGCTCTGTGCCAGATCTTCACTGGTTATTCCACTGTGTTCTTCATCACCTTGGAGACTATGCTTTTGATCCATCTCACAAGAAGGGTTTTGATTCTCTACGTCTGATGAACTTGACATTGTTGTGTCTATGAAAGCAAATCCATTACATTATACATATAAGGTAAGTATACACACCATGGAGAGAAATTCATAAGAGGTAAGTATTTATTCATAATTCATTCCTTCATTTTTTTTATTTTCCATGTGCATGAACATGGATAACCACTACATCGTTTTCAAAGATTTTCATTAAAATGAAGTGTCAAATTAGAAATGGTATGCTAGGAAAAAGATTGTTCTTATCCAAATAATGCTTTGTAAAGAAAACTATTTTTCCATTACTCGCCACTTGCTCTTACAATGATTTTGTATCTCCGAAGGCAAACTATCTAATCCAACGCATTCTTGTTTTGAAATGGATTGTGGAAGTGTATAAATGATTTGTCTAGGCTTATGCCCAAATCATCTTGGGTGGGGTTTGATTCCAACTTTAAGCCTAACCTACCAAAAGAATCGGGCTTGGATTTCAGATTGGTCGCTTGGCTAACCCAATATGACCCAATTACATCGTTGAATTGAATTAATCGATACCACTTCAAAAAAACAGTAAATTACCAACAAAATTTAGCACGGAATAACGGAATTTTATTCCATCACTAATTTTAGTTAACCCTAAAAATAAAAATCTAGAAAGAAAAGCTTCGCCCCCCCCCCAAATTCTACTAGCTACTTGAATTCCAATATTCACATTTGAATATGACAATATGTGAAATATTTTGATCCCTAAGTCTAAACATTCACAAAATCATTTACATAATGCCTTCACATCTGAAATCAGTTGCCCAAGGATAAGGACTTAATTGATTGAATAACTCCTAAAATTTTACCTTGCAAACTCATCCGCTAAACCCTACCCCAGAACCCTCAACCATTATCAATACTTACTAGGTTTTCTCTTTAGATTCTTTATCGCCCTTGGCATCTTTCGATTCACCATATTTTCTACTATGTGGCTTCCCTTTTCCTTCTTTCTTCCTCTCCTTTCCTTTATTCAATCCTCCTTTGCTAAATGCTCTGACACCAACAAAGGAAAAGGCATCTAATTGCAAACAAAATGATTGAAAGCGAAATTCTAGGGAAGGAAGAAGCCAGGTGCAGAGAAGATAGTACCATAGCATAAAATTCAGGGGTGGGTTAGGCTAGGAAAAATGTTTTTGGACCAACTCAAATGCAATTTGATTTTTGTATTAGAGCTAGTAATACACAGGCTCAACTCACCAGCATGTCAAAAATTAGCGAGTTGGTAGTGATTTGCATCCCATTTAGAGGTCAAATCATTTCACCAAACCCATACTTGTTGGGGACTATCCCACTTTTTCCAATTCGGCATCATTCCCTCCCTTGCTCTTAAATCCTTAAGGTCGTGGTTCAAAAAGTAGCCAAAGGAAAAGAAAGCAAAAGCGATTCCCATAGTAGCAATGAGTGAAATGGGAGTAGCATAAACATTGAAAATGGGGTTGTGGGAGAGCAATACAAGTGTCGTACTGCTAGGCGAAGTGGTGGAGAGCTGCACCCTATATGACTAGAGTCCAGTAACCGAAAGCATCACTAGCTTACACTTTGACTCGAGTAGCATGGGGCACATGAAATCCCGTGTGAATTAACAAAGACCACTTTGCAAGGTTATATACTCCAGGGTGACCGATAATGAAGTAATACCGTGAGGGAAGGGTGAAAAGAACCCTATTTAGGGAGTGCAATAGAGAACCTGAGATCCAATGTGAACAATTGGTCGAAGAAGATCTATCCATAGCCTTTACTTGAGATTCTCTCCGCAAACCGCACTCACTCTAACCTCGTACCTTTTGCATGATGGGTCAGTGAGAAAATGGGAATAACGGCTTAAGCCATTAAGTGTAGGCTCTAGTCCTCTCCTCTACCTTCATCTCCATCTCCCCACACAAGCAATACCAATTCTACTTCTTTCAGCAACACCACCTGATGAATCTATCTTCTTGCCTTGCCTTCAGGCTCTTTGTCTGACTTTCCTTCCTATTCTATGATTTATGTTGTGCTTTAATCTTGCTTTAGGTTTTTTGGGAGCCTTGTGAGAGGACTTGAAAGGCGCATGAAATAGAAGAGAGCAGATTTGGGGTTGGAGATGGGTTGCCGATGAGTTAAGAAGCAAAGAAGAAAAGGGAGAAGGAAATTAAACTAGAGAAGCCATTTGTAGTAAGTGTGAAAGCAGCTGTATTCTTGTTGTTCCGCCATTGCATTTAAAGATCAAATGAAAGAAAACGACATGGTATATGAAATATGAGAAAGGAGCAGAAGAAAGGAAAACAAATGTATTTATTATAGTTATGTTAAAAGCAAGACTTAGTTTTTCGCACGTTCAAATTGTAAAAGATAAAGAATAAATGAAAGATATAATTCATTTTTCCTTGAAAATAACTTAACATTAAAGGCATAATGTGTTGCTCTATGCAATTTTTCATCAATAAAGACAACTTAATAGCCAACTTATAATGGGAAGATTTTCGAAGTAGTAAAACTCTCATTAGAAGCTTAACATCATAGAATAAAATTGAATGAGAAGATCTAAGACATTAGCATTCCTTCTACGTAGCATTTTATGCATTTATTAATGTGTTGCCCAAAACCCTCTGCTAACAAATGACTCCCCTTTTCCAGTCCAACAGCGCCAAAGTAGCTAAATTCTTCACCATGGAACTATTTATACGTACAACAAGTTAATCGATGTCGAAATTTCAATTTGTGTTAGTTTTCTTGTTTACAAAAGGTTGAAAATAAAACTACACCTGATTATATATGTCCATTGTAAAACTGACATTAAAAGCTCTCCCTGGCCTGTTAAAAGCTTCTCATGTAATAGTGATAGTTAGTTATGGCATGTGGAAATAATAAATTTATGAGTACAAAGTTAACAATTTTGGAAAATTAATTTTTTTATTCTTCAACTTTTAATTCACTTATAATTTAGCCTTTTAAGTATGATTTAGTCTTTGAAATTGTCTATAACTCAGTCCCACGTCTTTTTATTTTTATATTATTATCCTTTTTATCTATAACTCAGTCTTAGGTGGTAAAACACCCTTCCAACTCAGCTCCACCTAGACTTTTTTTAATGAAATTTAAATAAAAAATGCTGGAGAGAAACTATGGAAATTGCAGAGAGCATTGCAACACCCACAAGCTTGCCGGCATCATTGTAGTCTCGACGACTCCACGTCGCCACAGTTGCGATTCAAAAGCTTCCACGTTCACCCAATTCCAAGTTTGAGTCTTTTGCAAATACACAAAACTAACACCCCACTTTCAGCTTATGCAAATTCTCATTGATGAGCCTTTTCAAGTTTGAGGTGAAAGGCATGTTGGAGGTGAGGTTTTGGGGTTTTGAACAGACACTGGAAGGAAAGTTATTGTCTCGGAAAGGTGTTTAGAAGAGAAAAGCTAAGATTAGGATGAGGACGGCAGAGGAGACCTTTGAATAAGACATATTGAAAGTTCCACTCAACGAAGCTCTCTGCAATTTCGATAATCTCTCTCCTGCACTTTCGTTTTTATTTAAATTTCATTAAAACAATCTAGGTGGAGCTGAGTTGAGGGGCTGAATAACAGACGAGATAAAAGTTAAAGGACAAAATCATATCAAACCATAGTTAAATGATTGAGTTAAAAATTATGGTATTAAAAGATTAATTTTCTCTAAAGATCAAACGAAAGATCTAGTAAATTTTGTTTTTCTCATTTAGGAAAACATTTGACATTAATGTCATAAAAATAAAATGCTCTGCTCCATTTTATTGCATTTGCTGACATCAAAACTTATCGATTTTATGAAGATCGACAAAAGTTAATGATACAGTTTATTTCGTAGATTTTTCTTCCATTTATTTAATTTGTCGTGTATATAGAGAAACCGAGCAATTTATGTGTACTGAGAGAGAGAGAGAGAGAGGAAACACAGAGCTCATATGTCAAACTATTGTTTTCTTAAAACCACACAATATTTGTTTGGTAACACTTATCTATCACATAAAAACATGTTCAACAGTGTTTTTCTGTAAAATGAGACAATCTCCTCCACATATTTACCTCGACTTGCGTAAAAGTACTTCTCTACCACTTTCCGAAACGGAATATCTCCTCTTACTAGGTAGTATGATACCTACTCTCCAACGACTTTTTTGAATTGAAAAAAAAAAAAGATCCTATTGTCTTCACTGCTTCCAATTCTTGTCATAGTATTTCTAGCAGTACAGATCTACATGCGCGCGCGCGCGCTAATAAGCAATCTGAATGGCCATCCACATATTCATGTGCATCCTGAAAACAGCCTCTAAGCTTGCACAAACAAAAATGCTTACGTCTATTACTTCTTAAACTTTATCTGGTGAGAGCCTCGTAAACCGAATCATTCTTTATATCGTTTCTAGAGTTCATTGCAACCATTGAATAACACAGAATACTAATTGTTCATCGCCTGTATGTAACCTGATTTATAGTGTTCTCTTCATATTATTCTTTGGGATTCAAGAGCCTTATTATTCTTAGGCACGAAAATTTGCATCTTCATTGTTCCTCCCATCATCTTCATTCTTCAACACCTGGTAATTTGAATATTTGGTAGATTTCGAAGCTTCCATGTAATTTTTCCCCATTCTTTCTAATGCCAATAACAAGTCAAATGCTCATCAATATAACATATAAAACCTCTCCACCATATTACTGTTCATAAGCAACTTTGTCAAAAAAAAATTCCTCTGCAGGGAAAGCAATTCAAATTTCAAACACGTGCCACAGAGCTCCTCTTTCTCCTTCTTCCTCGGTTTCTCTACTACCTCAGCTCTCAGTCTCTCTTCCTCACTCCCTCAGCTCTCACTCTCACCTTCAGCGAGCTCTCAGCACTCACCGTCTCTTGTCTTCTTCTCTCGCCGTCTCCCTGTTTAAGTGAGACTTCGATATTGATTCCTCGCCGTCCCTTGTCCTATACACTAACCTTTTACCGAAAGAACCCTAACCCCTCGATTTGGTGATCATCTTCCTGGCGACTTGAAGCTTGAGCTCTGAAGAACGTCTCTCATCGAGTTTGTGGCGGGTAAGTTGCGATTTGTGGTTTCCTCTTCGTTTGTTTTTGTTCGAACAAGAGTTTATTCATCTTCGTCTTCTTCCTCTCTCGACGACCCTCCTATAATCAGCATTCAGAGACTAAGCTTGATATCCGACAGCTGAAGGTCGCGCGGAGATCCTCTTGGAAAATTTATCGGTTAAAATCTGGTACCTTTTTTTTGGAAAACTATTAGTTTAGTCACTTTCTTTATGAGATTCTCAATTTTTATTTTGCAGGCACAGAGAGTGGTGAATAGGTTGTGGCACCAATCTGGGAAGCCATTAGCTCTGGCACTACACTCTCGTATTACGGATGTGTTTGCGGTGGATATACACCCGGCGGCTAAGATTGGAAAAGGAATCTTGTTGGATCACGCTACTGGTGTCATGGTGGGTGAGACGGCGGTGATTGGCAACAATGTGTCGATTCTGCATCATGTGACTCTGGGAGGGACAGGGAAAGTTAGTGGGGATCGGCATCCAAAGATTGGAGATGGAGTTCTTATTGGAGCTGGAGCAACTATTCTAGGGAACATCAAGATTGGTGAATGTGCAAAGATCGGTGCTGGGTCTGTTGTCTTGATCGACGTGCCTCCACAGACGACGGCGATTGGGAATCCAGCGAGGTTGGTGGTTGGAAAGGAGAAGCCGAAAAAGCATGAGGATGTGCCAGGGGAGTCCATGGATCACACTTCCTTCATCTCTGAGTGGTCAGATTATGTTATATGATTTGAAATCTTTTTGAATAAAAAACATCACTAGTGGATGATAATTTTACAACATATGTGAGTTGGAAACTTCAAATTATGATGAATAACATGTTGGGGGTCATCTATCAACATGGTTTGATATTTATGTGAGACGTTTCAGGTTCATCATCTGTTTGATGTTTTTTTTATAACAAGCCTTAGTTTTACGCACTGATTTACAAGCATTAGATGGTCAGCCAATCAGGTGTTAATAGTCAAGTTGTTTATCTTGCTTTGTAGAACAAGGATATTGCATGAAGAAACAGCTAATCCAAAGGATACTATCAGATTTTTTCCCTTAATCTTTTCTAGATTCATTGTAGTGAATGTATATGGTAAAATGTAAAGAATTATGGGTGTAAATATAGAGATGGGTCTCAGATAAAGTTACTATGTGTTAGTCTTCTTCCAAATGCATGAGTACAGAGAGTAGTATTGAGCTCATCCTGGAAGGTATTTTAGATGTCTTTAATCATAGTTAGATAGTTCTTGCTTGCTATCATATCTTTGTGTCTTTATTGTGTCATGTTTTGTATGTATTAGTGCTTTTTAGATAGTTTCTCTGCAAGGAAAATTTGCATCAAGGTTAAAGTCTGATATAACTTTGATAGCTATAATGCAAATTTTGACTTGTGCAGATAAAGTTGGAATCTTTAATAGATTGAGCTAACTAAGAGCACTAGAACAGTTGCTTCTTTTAGGTTGAGATATTATATTGATATCTTTATGATGTGAAGATAATTGAAAAATAGTTACTAATGTTTATTTGGTCCTTCAGATATTGAACAGAGAGGTTCATATGCTAGCTGTGTTAACTTATGTAATCGCACTTGGTGGCAAGTGATGATATAAATAAACCATTACCTGGCCTGATTTTCATGGTGCACATAAATGGATATAACTCAATGTGCAGAAGGAGATGGCATGGAGTGACTTAGATTTAGAGACAGAAAATTTGAAAAAAAAAAACAAATAAAGAATCGGTAACAACGACTGTGGGAGCCTTCTTCTTCTTATTCTTCTTTTTTGAGAGCTTTCATTTTCAGGTTGGTTTGATGAAGATGGAATGGTCAATCTGAATTAGCAGTTTGGTAATGTGGGTGGGATAGAAGAATATTCTGATCTTGAAGGCCTTTTCTTTGAAAGGAATGAGCCTCACAGTAAACCTTTAGAGAAAGAAAGAATCTTTCTAGCCAACCAATATCATGAATCAAGGAGGAAAATAAGAAAACAAACACATGATAAAGATAACAAGATATATAGAAATAAAAAAGGAAAGAGATAAGTTGAGTAAAATACTAAAATTCGATATGATAAACACGGGACAATCAGGAAATGTAAGAGCCCATAATTATGAGATTCTAGCATATTCCTTTCTTTCTATTTTCTCTGTATTAAGTTTGTTATGTTGGCTAGCCAAGCTAAATCATTTTAAATATCTTTCCTACTTATTTAGTATTTGTGACTCTCTTTTTCATTTTTCTTTTGTTTTTTTTCTTTTTGCATATGCTTGATATCTCATAATAATATGTATTTTTTAGTTGTAAGTGGTGATAGCTCTTGTGATTCAGCCATTTTTCATTTCTTTACTTTAACTCCTCAATATTCTAGTGCCATTGTTATTTAAAATGTGTAAACCCTATAATGGTTTATAAAACAGAGACATTATGTGCTAGAAGAGCCAAACAATTTTTTTAAATGTGGCTATTTGGAATTAATTGATATTTGCTGGGGTATGTTGCAAGTTCTTCGCGACCTTTTGAATTCAAAAGCGAACATGCTCCAATACCTGTTGGAAATGTTGAACCTGCCTCATCAATTGTTCAACGCTTTTGCACTGGTGGCATGTCACTTGGAGCTATTTCCAGAGAAACTCACGAAGCAATTGCAATGAACAGATTAGGTGGAAAATCCAATTCCGGGGAAGGTGGCGAGGTAACACAACTTTATTTCCACAATGACACAAGTTATGTCAATTGTGCTCACAATCACTTAATCAGTTCTAAACAAGTCCTTCTACTCCTACAACCCCCCCTCCAAAATGGTCATTCTCAGAGTTGATGGTGGCTTTAGAAGTTGAGTTGATTTGATGATGGCCGCAGCAATGGGGGCTGATGAGTATGGCTTTGGTTCAGTGGCTATTATTGCTACTGGATGCTTTCTGGTGGTCAAAGAGTTGGTGTATCAGGTAAGAATTATTTTGTAACCTGAATGTGGTGGAGGAGAGTGCTAACATCTCCAGTGCAATGATGAGCGTGGAGGAAGACAATCTCTATTCATTATCCTTTTTCTTTGAGGAGGAAGTATTTTATGAATTAATCTAAGCTCAGTCTACTATTTTAGCTTGGGCTCTATCAGATTTTAATTGGGGTGTTGATTCTTGGACAACACAAGGTGAAAGAAAGAGATTTGCATACAAGTTAACTTTTTGAGATAACCAAGGATATATTGAGGTTATGATGGTTTTTGCAGATTAGTAGTGGATGAGTTTTGTAAGCTTTTTTTATGTCTATTTATTAATCACATTTTCTAAAAAAATCACTATTCATATTTCCCTTTCTATTGTTTATATTTGATATTTTTGGCCAAAATATGCAGTTGGTATTAACATCAGGTGAATCAAGACAAATTTATAAATATGAATGAAGGATATTATTTTTTTGTGTCTTATGGTAATATATCTATTTCGTTTCTTTGTATTTTATAGAGAATTTAATGATAAAAATTATATAATATATTGTGCCATAATGTTTAATAATTCATTTTAATTAAATTTATTGAATATATGAATATTGAATTTAATGGATTTATTATATCAATCTATATATCGAGTGGGGGAATAAAGTTTGATAGTGTGAACAATGTCATTATAACATGCTCCCTGCGCATCGCGCGAGAGAGTACATGCTAGTTTTCATTAACGATGCCATTTTGATGACGCGCCCACTTAGCTCACTGAATCAACTACTTTAACAGAATCAAAGAAGCTGAAAATCTTATTATTTTTGGCTAATCAAAGGGCGAACCACTTAATATATTGCCCATGTGCATCATATTACAACAACAAGCTAAGGACTTATACCCTCCCATTATTTTCAGTGATAATTGTGCCGTTTTCTAGGCTCATGTATTAGGGATTCATTTATGTGGTTGATATTAACTAGTTGGAAATTAAATATCAGGGTTTATTCCTATATGCCCAAAAAATGATTTGGGCCAAACCAACCCGAGACCCAGCAACTAAGACCAACCCAAAACACGGTACACCAATATTCCTAGTTTAGCGCCTAGGGAGTACATGGAACCACACTCAGGTCTCATATCCATCACCGGCTTCCTTAATGTCCTAGGAAATTTGTTAGTGTAGGATTTGACCAAGAGGGGGTGAATTGGTCAGTTTTTAAAATTAAAAACTTAATCACAGAAATTAAACGAAATCCCCGGTGAAAGCAGAGAGAGATGAACACAAGCGATTTATACTGGTTCGGTCCACCTGACCTACATCCAGTCCTCAGAGCACCTCTGAGAGTTCCAATCCACTAATCAATCACAAATCGGCCCACCGAGCCTTTACAACCGGGATTCTCGCTCCCCCTTATACTTTGCACAAAACCAGAGTCACTCACACTCTGTTTTTCCGTCTCAACTCAGCCCAACAACCTCAAGGTCCCAACCTTGAGTTTCTCACAAGAATACAATGAGAAATATCAATATTCACTCTCTGGAAAGAGTAGATGGATGAACACTGAAGCTCACAAAAATTATGAAAAAAATGACAAAGAGTGTAATTTCAGACAGTAAGTATGTTCAAGCTTGTTTGTCTCGTCGTCGTCTCTTCTCTTCTCATTCTCTGGCTTGAATACTTTTCTTTTATAGCCAAGACTTAATTTGTTAGCCGTTGCCCAGAGTTTGAATAGCCGTTGGAGAGAAAATTTTGCCCGTTACTCACAGCGGCTTGATTTGTTCATCCGTCATAAATATTTGCTGTTCAGTTGATTGCGGCGGAAACTCAGATTCATTCCTCAGACGATCTGATCTTTTTAATGAAAGGACTAGGAAGCATTTATTAGAGAAGATCAAATTCAAAATATGCAAGCACGAAAACGGAAAGCTCTGGTAGTGTTAGGTGTAGCTGTGTCAGATGCTATGTCAGAGAAAAATGTAACTCGAGTTTTCAATATCTCACAACTCGAGTTCTATAACATTAAGTTTGAAAATCATGCAGTAAAACTTCCAGTTTTCATAATCAGAACTTGAGGTTTGGAAAACTTTCATTTGAAACTTCAGGTTTTGATATCGAGTTTCGGAGTTCAGTTGTAAAACTTCCAGTTTTGAAAAATGAAACTCGAGTTTTATAATAGATGAAATAATGGTCAGAGGAGAAAACATTCGAGACTCGAGTTTGAAAAATCAGAAACTCAAGTTTTGGAAAACTTTCAGAGAGGACTTGAGTTTGAGAATCAAGTTTTTGCACAGATGAAATCTTTGAAGGCATGGAACTCGAGTGTGGAAAATGTCAGGACTCGAGTTGTCTAAAACTCTAAGTCAAAACTTCCAGTTTTCAATTCAATTTTGTGAAACTTCCAGTTTTGAAAATTGAAACTCGAGTTCTATAACATGTTTGCAAAACTTGAATTCAGAACCTCAAGTTTTCACTGCAAGTTTTTCAAAACTTCCAGTTTCGAAAAACAGAACCTCAAGTTTTCATTGCAGGTTTGCAAAACTTTCAGTTTTAAAAAATTGAAACTTCAAGTTCTATAACATGTTTGCAAAACTTCCAGTTTTCGAAAATCAGAACCTCAAGTTTTCACTGCAGGTTTGCAAAACTTCCAGTTTCGAAAATTAGAACCTCAAGTTTTGATTGTAAGTTTGCAAAACTTCCAGTTTCGAAAAACATAACCTCAAGTTTTGATTGTAAACTTGCAAAACTTCCAGTTTTGAAAATCAGAACCTCAAGTTTTCATTGTAAGTTTGCAAAACTTCCAGTTCTGAAAATTGAAACTTCAAGTTCTATAAAAGCAATTTTCAGAGATGAAGTTCAGAAGCCCGAGACTTGAGTTTTGGAAAATGTGCAACTCGAGTTTTCTTCATGAGTTGAACCTGCTCAGATCACGATCCAACTTTTAGCACCAGACTCAGCTTTCACAGATCACAGTGCTGATTTCAGCACATGACTCTACTTGCAACACCCATAACTCTCTCAATTAAACTCCAAACCTTGCAAATAATATATCAATGGAAATCCTTGCAAGTCTACTTTCATACAAAATAAGAATCAGACCCAAATACATTATATAAAGAAAGTTATGGTAGAAACAATAGGCAAAGGTCACTGATAAGGTGCTGATTTCAACCTCCAAATTTCAAAAATTATATCTCCTTCATATGAAATGATTTGATGCTGATTTTGGTGTTTGTGAACCGAATTTTGAGTCTAGTTTCATATGAAATTGATTTCATATCAATCGTACTTGTACTTTGAGAGATATGAGCAAAATACCAGACATATGTCGAGCTGTCAGAAAACAGAGATGCTGAAACTCGAGTTCTGATGACTTCAAAACTCGAGTTTTGAGTCCAAGAGGTGAAACTCGAGTTTTGGATGTCCTAGAACTCGAGTTCTGACATTGAAAAGCTGGAACTCGAGTTTTAGATGGCCCGGAACTCAAGTTTTGACACTAAGAAGTTCAAACTCGAGTTTTTGATGATCCCGAACTCGAGTTTTGACATTTCTTCTTCCTGGAACTCAATTTTTGCTTTAGGAAGCTCCAGAAATTTGTCAAACTCAATTTTTATCTTCAAGAGATGGTTTTGAGCATTTAAACAAAGCTTATATGAATGGTAGTTCAATGAAAACATTTTTCACTCAAATTGAGTCATTTAACCACATCATCCTCTAATTAAAAGAATGCCCAAAATCATTATAAAACCTTTATCAAATCAATATGTATTATGAAAAAACTTTTTGCTCTATCACATATCATATTTGACATCATCAAAACTAATCATATCTAACACAATTAAGATTCGAAGATCTAGCAATCACTAACCTAAGATTCTTGGGAGTCGTTAGATATAGCAAACGGGTGATTGAAACAGATGATCAACTATTTGTTTTTATCCTACTCTCTTCTGTAAACAGATAGAAACACAAGGGCAACTGGAGTCGATGATCAACTATTGAATATGTTCTCCCCTCCTATACAATCAAGTTCTCTGTACTCTCACACATCGTCATCAATAATAGCGGTAGTCATTTTTTCATGCTCTTCACGCTGTTAATAGCCCAAATTTTTTCAATTTAAATTAATTTCGATTTCTCACTAAAATTTGTTTAAACATTTTGGTGTCGTCTGTGGGGACCCAACAATGATTTTCCAAAAACACTACTGCATTTAGCGCAAGCTTATTTACCATCCAAATTATGTCTCGTCGTGTTCTCTGATGCTAACCATGACAAGAATGTCGACCGGTTCTTCGGAACAACGTACCATACCTAGTAACTACTCCAATGCCGGAGGCCCTCTTGGTCCAAAGACCGCACCCCAAATGTGTTCGACATGATTGAAGGCTTTGTCTCCCCATTTGCTTAGACAACAAGTAATGACACATCCTCCATTCCTTTGTCTGACCTCTCTACTTTATGGGGATTAAGTGAAAGATATTTCAACCCAGAAGGAGCCTAAGCGAAGCATCCCACCACAGAGTGACAAAACCTGCAGAGCAACCACGATACTATCTCAGACCCGGTAGATTGTCTTATGGCGGACCTGATAGATGGTCTCCTGTCGCGGACTCGGTAGACGGTCTTGTGGTGGACTCTGTAGACGATCCTGTCACAGACCCAATAAACGAGTTATGTCATGCTCGGTAGATGATCTCTTGTTGTCTTGAGGCAGACCTTGTAGACGATCCTGTTGCAGACCCGGCTTCTGACGGACCCAGCAGAAGAGTTTGTCATGCATCCAATAGATGGTCTTGCGGTGGTAGACAGTGCTGTCACACATCTGGTAGACGATCTTGTGGCAGACACCGTATACAATCCTGCCACAGACCCGGTAGACAGTCCTGTTGTGAACCCGACAGACAATGTTGTAGTGAATGCAATAGACGATGCTGCTAAAAGATCAAAGACTTAAACTTTTGTGTCTTCTAACTATTGTCAAGTCATTTTCACCAAGGATAACATAACTCGGCTAACTACCCATATGCCGACGCATTGGTAACATCCATTTTCCTTAGCAATTTTGATATTGAACGTGTGCAAGTTGATCCAGGGGATAACGCTCCTAAAGCTTATAGCTGGGAGAAACATACCAGTAAAATATCAAGTCAAGGACTCCCCATTGTCGTACAATAATAAACTGGCTACTGACCTCACAGGAAACTTTGATGAGTTTCGATAGCCCATATCAACAGCGAAAACAATAAGGAAGCTGATGCCTTGGTAGGGATAGGATCATCTATAACCACTAGGGAGATCGAATCAATCCCTATGGTTTACTTGCAATCTCCGAATGCTCGTCAACCATGAGAATGAGCGGGATTATGTCGCACAATACGAAATGTTTACATAATTCTTGAAGTTTGTCATACAAGAGGACTTTATCATCATCATATGCATTTCTTGTCTTGTTTTGATCCTTTCAGAAGAATTCCTTGTCGAGTTACATGTTCTTTACTATGCATACACAAGCCTGCTTGCTAGATATGTCTCTTATAAGGTAAGAGTATAATTAATTTTTGGAGACTTTATTTTCATGAAGCATTTTCTAGACTTTACTACTAGGTATGATTTACGCATTCTTTATTTCGCATGATGCATGATAGCCATCTCGTTCCTCAGTAAAGGAACCATATGATGTTATCTTTAAAATTCTCTAATCATAGATAGGTTTTCACTAGTTTTTTGGACCAAGGCTCTCTAATTAGTGCCCTCTTGTTCCTTTGTAAGACACCGAGATATCTATAATCTTTGGATTCAAAAAAAGGTAAAAGTGTAAAGAACATTAGAGGGAAGAGCATTAATAAAGAGATCTAGAATCTGGAGCCAATTTTTTTTTTCTGTTGTAATAATTTTTCAATGTCTCATTCACCAATAGAGTGCATGGACTTATTGATGCAGCACCAAAAGGCAGCAGCCATTGTTGAAAAATGGAGACAGCCATTATTGACAAGAAGCAGAGAAGGAAAGCATGCACCGAAAGCCACCGAAAGAAGAGTTGAAAACAAAGGATGAAGCATGGAGCGTGAGACAGTAGCCCTCGTTGACAATAGAGTATTTTTTTGACAATGCAGTGTGAAACTCCCCACCCTAAAGTCTTGTTTTCCAGCTCATATCTATTATAAATAGGGAGCTCCATTTGTGTTGAGAGGCAGAGTTGAGTTGAGAAGTTTAAGTGAGTTTTTAGAGTTCAGGAGTGAGCTCCATTCAGTTCCTGTACCATTTTGGTATCAGAGCCTGGTTCCAGAGAGAGGGAACCGCTTGAAAAACGTCCGGGAAAGTGAAATTTAAAGAGAGGCAAAACATAGGTTCACTACCCCCTCAAAATTCGCACTTCCAGACATTTTTCAACCAAACAGACGTCGCCATCGTGCTCAGGAGGTCGGAAAACCTTGGAATAGCGTTTTCCCGTGAGTAGAGGAGTCCTCACGTGCCACCACGCGCCACCGCCGGAGTTCACGCGTCGTCGCCGCCAATACACGCGCCGCACGCGCCTACTGGAGGTTGAAGACGCTGATGTCATCGTCCACGTCAGCAGCCCTACACAGTCAGCTACACGTCACCCACACGTGTCACAGTCTGCCACGTCATCTGTCCTGTCAGCAAAACTTCCGTTAATTACAATTTTGTCCCAGAATTTCGGAAAATTACATTTTTGACCCATAATTTCGTGAAAAATTACAGTTTTCTCCCCCAGAATTTTGCAAAAATTACAGTTTGGACCAAAAATGTTTTACCCCAAAAAATTGCGAAAATTTCAGTTTTGCCCCATATTTTTGCAAAAATTACTATTTGGCCCCTAAAAATTGCGAAAATTGCAGTTGGCCCCAGAATTTTGCAAAATTTACAGTTTGGCTCAGAAAATTGCAGTTTTAATCCAGAAAATTCCAAAAATTGTAGTTTGTCCCAGAAAATTGTAAAAATTGCAATTTTTCCAGAAATTGCAATTTAACCCTGAACTTCCCAAAAATTGCAATTTGCCCCTGAACTTTCCAAATTTTGCCCCTGAATCTCCCAAACTTTCATTTTTACCCCCTAAAACTCAAAGTCTAAGCCTCAAAATGCCTCCAAGACGTCGTCCGGTGCAAGAGGTGTTAATGAGTTGATAAGGCGAATACAAGAGCTGGAAGCTACTATAGAGCTGCAATAAGCTTTAATTGATAAACACAGAGAAACCCCTAAATGTAAAGCAGGCAGCGTTAATTTGTCATCAACTAAGAGCCACCGAGCAGAGGGACAGAGATTCCGTCATAATGGCATAAAGGTGGACATTCCCTAATTTGAAGAACAAGCGTATGAAGAGCCTGATGAAAATGAAGATGAAGAGGAGACTACATTTTATGAAACCGAGCCGATTTATGATAAGGAGGTTGCATCAGAAGATCTAGAAGAGGCTTTGGAGATTAGGCAAAGTCTTCACGCAGCGGTAGTTAAGAAAGACCCTTGGCTATGCAGCAACATCTTTTGCACTGCCCAGGATGATGATAAGGAGAAGCCGACCGTTGCTTTTGAAACTGAACCAGTATACGACGAGGAGATTATACCCGCAGATCAGGGAGAGGTTTTGGTGATTAGTCGAAGCCTGCACGCAATTGTAGTCAAAGAGGAACACAAGATGACGGCAGCCGAAGTCTAGATGATGAATCCCAAACAAACAAATGAGAAACCTCCGTTTAAAGCTGCCCCTGACACTCGATCCAATAACTCTTCAAATTTAACAATCTCACTTAATAAGCAGCAGGATGATATAAATGAAAGGGTTAAACAGGAGCTGTACGGACAAACTTGTTTTATAAGCAAGACGCCACGAAACAAGCGCCAGAAACAACGAATCTTTAATGTGGGAGACTTGGTTTGGTTCCATCTAAGGAGCGAGTTTTTCCAATACAATCGAACGCCAAGTTGCCTTAAGCTAATGGTCCATACCTTGACAATGATGGCAAAGTTGACTCGAGGGCGAGTCCTATCCAACCCGGGGAGAATGATGCAGCACCAAAAGGTAACAGCTATTGTTGACAAGAAGCAGAGAAGGAAAGCATGCACCAAAAGCCACCGAAAGAAGAGTTGAAAACAGAGGATGAAGCATGGAGCGTGAGACAGTATCCTTCGTTGACAATAGAGGAGTAGCTTTTTTGACAATGCAGTGTGAAACTCCCCACCCTAAAGTCTTGTTTTCCAGCTCCTATCTATTATAAATAGGGAGCTCCATTTATGTTGAGAGGCAGAGTTGAGTTGAGAAGTTTAAGTGAGTTTTTAGAGTTCAGGAGTGAGCTCCATTCGGTTCCTGTACCACTTATAGCATATATATGAACTGCACTCAATAAAACCCTATACATGGCCATAATCAATCCCATAAGATAGCAACAAGAGTGGATTTTTCTTTTGAATTTTTTTACCTGGAGCAACAAAGTGAGTAACGATGATGAAAGCCGCAAGTTCCAAAATTTTATTTTAATTACCTGATCATATTGCTAATTCAGAGATAAAATGATCATCAATATTATATTATCATGAGAGAAGTTAATTCAATTCTATTTAATTAAAATTACCACAGCAAATTGAACACTGCGGGGTGTGTGTGTGTGTGTATTGCAAAAAATGCTTTGGGAAAGTAAAGAATAATGGGCAAGGTAACAGTGAGACGCCTGAAATTAACCCTTGTGAAACATTTTTGTCCTTGTTCTCTTGTTTAAAAGAAATCCGATCAAGAGTTTAATTATTTGACAAGTGAAGAAACTATTTAATTTTAGCAATCGATCCAAGCTCTAGCTTTATTCCCAACTCCAAGTACATACATTTCAGAGAATCACATCATCTACTTTGATCATTATCCTTATAATGATCTTTATTCTTCCCCACAAGCTATACACACACACACACACACAATAATTTCTTACTCTTAATCTTTAAATAAAAAATCAATGGCATCATTATATTCATAATCATAATCCAAAATATGGTTCACCGGATCAGGCTTAGAAAAATAGACCCCGTGTTGAAAGTGATCATCATCATCATCAACCCCCTCGAGCTCCACGCGAGCAAGCTTTTGCTTAGCCTCTTCCAGAGTTCCAAATTTCTCTGCAGGTCCACAATTCTCTTGCAAGTTTTGGTTCTGTTTATTATTGCTGCGTTCAAAAATGGTAACTGATTCCAGGGGCTCGGTTCTTATCAAAGCTTGCGTTTCTGCATATTTGTCAATCAAATATAGTGTCAGCATCCATATATTTATATATACATGTGGGTTTGTGTTTCTCAGACCAAAAAACCCTACAGAACTGGTTAATTACAGGGAAAATCACTGTGAATAAATCTTAAGGAAATGATGCTAAAAACTCCCAAAATAATTTAGCAGTCATGGACTTAATCATAATTTTTAGTGTTGAACATGTTGTAAAGTTGTCATAGGACTTCTTTTGGATATTATCATTCAAGATTTGACGACTTTCTCATCTTACTATCATACATCTAAGTAACCAATTAATCCAAATTTCATTCCATTACTACCCCTCCCAACACAGATGTTTTCTCTAAGACTGTAACTCGAGACTTAAGGAGATCTAACGGGGCCTTACACCGCTAAATCAACTCTATATTGGTTGTTATAAGGCTTTTTTAATTACTTTTTTTTATTGAGACCTTATAGTGATTTTTCTTTGATCGAATAGAAAATTTCTCTCTAAATTAAAGCTAGAAATTATATATGCAGTCCCATGGATCAATTACCTTGTCCAATCTGGTTTCTGGGAGTGTTATCACCATAGCCATTGCTTTCACCCACAAGGTCCTCAAATGTTGTATCCCCCAATATGTTGTCATACTCATCAAACATTTCCAATAACTTAACACCCTCCAAGTTCTTCAAAGTTGGCGGCTCAGATAATATACTAATGCCATCCTACAAAAATCACCGTAGCTTTTTTCATTATTAATTTGTCATTAATTTTCATAAATCAATTAAAGTATATTGTGTTCAGTAAATGCAATATATATGTATATTACCTTCTCCTGTGTCACCTTATCGGTGCTCTCCGAATTTGAATTTCTCCCTTCTTCGTCAGAATGATCTTCAGTGAGATCAATGATAATGCTCAGAGGTTGAGGCCTCCATTGAATCTTCTGCCTCGGACTTAGGTGACAACAGTACTGCAAAAAAGAAAATAATATTAATATAATATGAATTGTTATTTCCATCATTCAAATTATGAACATACACAAACATGATGTGCGTGTTTTAATATTATTTTACCATATTCATCTGTGATTCAAGAGGAGTCCAGGGAACTATGCTGAGCTCCAAATTCGAAATTGTTGTATTTTCAGAAGAAGGAGAAGACGATGGCTCTTGTGAGGTCATCGCTTGCTTCCCTTTTTCATCCTTCTTTTGTCTTTTGGATGGCGACTTAGGTTCGCCCTACAAAAGAGTCAACATTAATTTCTGCATTTTGTCAATCAATTTTCATAAACTAATTAAATATTGTATTCTCAATAAATGCAATAATACTCTGATATGTTCTATGATGATATAAATCACAAATATAGAGGCTTATTTGCTATCAGTTTCCAAATTTGATCGTATTTATCGATTGTAAACACTGGACATTGAGAAAATGACAGAGGCAAAACATATTTAAATAGGAGGTAAAGATAGACATTGAAAAAAATAATTTAAGACAGATTTAATAACTTAGTCATCAATATTCATTCATTAATTCTAAAAAGATGGTTAGAGTAACACTTATATTTTAGATTGGAGAGATTATGAATTATGTATAATAACAAGTGAGATGTTATGTATCACTTGGCTTGTAGATGCGATGTGAGTAGCACTTCTCTTCTGATGAGGCCCGTGCATGATGAAGTTCAGAGCCTCTTGCATGGACCTAAATGTATGCCTCGAGGCTAAGTGACAGTAATACTGCATGAAAATAATAATATATTGAAACAACGTTATGTATAACTATTGTTGACTTAATCATCATTTCAAATGAAAACACATAACGTTAACCCCGTGTGTGTGTGGTGATATTTAATTACCGTATCGTTCATCTTGGAGTCTCGTTGTCTTCTTTGTATACGCCACTTTCCAAGACGGTCCTTTATTTCTTCAATATTTTGTATTCCTTCCACATCAAAATCCTCAGGGACATCGAAACACGCCACTTTCTCACCTGTTACAGGGTTCTTAAGTCTCCTGCCAAGTTGTTTTCTCTCATCCTGCAAGCATTATATCATATATATGAATGAAACTCTATATTAAAATACAATTCAAGTTACCCATAGGTTAGAAAAAAAAAACAAAGGATTAATATAATGTTTGGTTATTGAAGTTTAGGATAATTTTGGTTTTGATTCATTGGTTTGAAACTATATACCTTGGTTCCTCAAGTTTCATTCGGTTTGAAATGTTGATCCCTATAATTTAATAAAAATTTAGACAATATTCCACTTCAGAAGTTAAAACCCATTGTTTAAAACTTAAGGTTAAAAACTAAGATGAAAACGAATTTGAGGAACAAATGTTATATTCATCCAAAAACAAATAAAAAAAGTTACCGTCAGGGCTAGTGCAAAATCATCGATGTCTGCTTCATCGGGTCGTTGGATTGAGACGAAAAGTTTTGGTCTCAATGCATCATCATCATCATCAGATGAAGGATTATTTTTCTTTCCGTATCTGTATTCGAAGCACAATTCCTTGACCGATTTCTGCAAAAACACACACACATATATATACAAGTTTACTTGTCAGAAAATCATAGGGATGATCATAATTGGAAAGAGCTCTTTGTGCTAGAAGGCAGATATTTCTCTGCTTACAGAAATCATCTCGTATATGATTTGTTCAAGTTGCTTAAGTCTGGAACGGCTTTCGTCACAGAGCAGAGGGATTTCAGAGATTTGCTCCTCACGACTTTGGAAACTGTTATTGTTCTGATCCATCTCTCTCTCTCTCTCTCTCTCTCTCTCTCTGTGAAGCTTGATGGTTTCTGATCTCTTCTTCTTTTTCTTCTTCTTCTTCAGATTGAACTTGCTGATGCTCTTGTGGCAGGGAAAGCAAGATATATATATATATATATGCTGTGATGCAACCATGTACGGAGTTCATAAAAGGGTACTACTTATTTGATCATTTACGCATTTTAATGTACATATGCATGGACCATGGATATTCACTCATGGTTTTATTATCTTTCCAGGAAAAAAAGATATATGTTTTCAGAAAAAGAAAAATACTTTTTGAATAGATACATACATATATAATCTTTTTTGTCTAGGGATTAAATGGAGATTATGTGATCTAAACAATAATGGAGATATTCACATGCATGAACAGCGGATAAATATTCGCTTCGTGGTTATCATGTTATGTTTCCATATTGGTTTTGTTTTTAAATTTGTATTATATGGTGAAATATCAAACCAGGAAATTATTTTGGTACATTGTTTTTTAAGCGGAAAATGGTTCTACTAATTATCTCCATTTTAAGAAAAAAAGCTTTTGTTAAAACAAAATTCATTGTTTATCATTCCTCACTTGCTCTTTCTGTAATTCTCTTAATTAATGATAACCCTAAACTAAACCTAAAGTAAAAATATATCAAATAGTAATTTAATTTGTATGATTTTTATTTGGGTACATTTTTTGGCATAATACTGTAAAATTATTTTTTTAATCCCCGCTTAAGGGCCCTAAATTATCTGGCTGCTTATCAGAATATTATTTTTTTTAATAATGGTAAAAGAATACAAAAGATCAATGCTCACTATTTTCGGAGTTCCTAATGACTTGCAAGCGCATATGTTGCGATCTTTATACCAAAAATAATAGCTGCAAAATGCATGATGGGAAGTTAAATAGTTTTTTTTTGCTTTGCTTGTATAACGTCAATTAAAAAATATATTTCTTTAAAATCTATCATTATAAAATATATATTTAAGAAAATGCCAATTGAATAATTTGAAGATATTAAGAAAATCTATCATTATAAACTCTTGACTTACTTATAACCCTCTCCCTCAACTATAAATGTTGACCTCTAAGATTTCATATCATTTTAGCACTTTTTTCTTGAATCTTATACACTTTATGATATATTTGTGCATATTTTTTATACTAAATATAGGAAAATGTGCATTTGGTTTTTAATTACACATTATTGCTCAATTGTGTACATTTTGATTGTAGTCCTAGTTAGTTTATGTTTATAATATTAATCATTTGCAGAACTCTCAAGTGATTACAACAACTCTACGAAACTTAGGGAGACATGGACTGATGAAAGCATTATAGGATAACATTTTATGTCAGAAAAAAGAGAAGAAAAACCAGAGAGTGCAAGGGCTTAGGCGTTCAAACCAGTGCCTAGGCCATGATTGATGGAGAGCAGAAGAAGAGATGGGAATCAGAGAGCAGAAGTGCCTAGGCGCTCCATCAGAAAGTAAAAATCAGCATTTTACCAAGTCAGAATTTTTGGGGAGTTATAATTCCCTCAATCCTAACCAAAGCAAGCTATTCTACGTTTTCTTGGAGATTTTTCGAGCGCTCTGCTAGAGTTTGAGTTTTGGAGGAGCTTGGAGCAGGGGATTGACCTTTGGAAGAGATTTGGAGCTTCATCTTTTTTGTTTTTCTTCCTCCTTTCCCTTTCCTCCCTTGTAATATGTTTTGGCCATGATTCTCCTTTGGATTTGTAGCTTGTAGCTGATAATGATTAGGTAAACTCTTCATTCTAAGATTATTTTAATCCCTTGTATGAATTAACTCTTAAATACTCCTCTCTTTTGTGATTAATGATATATGTGTGTGTTCATTTTTCTGCTTACTTAGTGCTTCTAAATGACTGATCACAATTCAGATGTTGTGTTCATTTGATTGATGCTTGAGATGACTATGTTGGGTGTAAAACTTGAGTAAAATGGTGTAAGAACATGAAGTTTGCATGATGAATAGATGGTTTTATTGGTAAGATAGAGATTACTTATCAACCTTCCATAGTCATATTGGGATTGTAGTTTGAAAATTGGGTTTTTTTAATTGTAACAAGAGATTTCACAATTAATGAAATTAAACGCTTGCTCTTGACTTGAGAAAGCTTTTACAAGTATTTTTTGAATCATAGACTAACACATTTAGTCACTAAGCATTTATGAGATGATGTTATTTTAATGTTATGAAATAAAAAGGGAAGAAATAATCTTAAGCTCCAAAAATCATCCTTGAAATCAAAGAATCAATTGTCTTTCTTATTCCACAAATTTAGGAATTAGTTTTCAAAATCACCATTTCATATCAAATCTTTGTGCGGTTCAACTTAATTGAATGCATCTAACCTATTGATTGGTTGAGATTTTTAAACAAATTCTTGTTGGAATGATGCTTTCTCATCACTTTATTACTTGACAAGACCGTGCACATGCCGATTGAACAAGTTGTTGGCATCGTTTCAGAGATTTGACAAAAATCCCTAGGCCAACCTTAGGCTAGTGTTAGTAAATTTCGCTTGAACTTGTAATTAAGTACATAGCATTTTTCTTACCTCCTTTGTTTTTCAATTTTTCTGTTTTAAGTTTGATACTTGCTTGGGAGTTTTTCTTCTAGGTACCATTCCAGCATATGCAACACTTGGATCCGGATAGTTTGGAAGTGGTGCTTGAAGGAGTGAGTATCTTCAATGAAGAAGCTGAGATCGAATCTGACTCAGAAATCACGGCGGAAGATGAATATGATAGTGCTACGGTCAATGACTTTGCTAGTTGGAATATGAGGGGTACTCTGTTATATATGGATACCAGAAATGCAGGCACATACTTTTGAGATCAAGTCTGTTATGATCACAATGCTTCAATTGCATGGGATGTTCAATGGTCTGTACAATGAAGATGCCAACAAGCATTTGATGTATTTCTTAGAAATATGTGACTCTTTTAAGCAAAATGGGGTCCCTCAAAATTTTCTTCGACTTTGGCTATTTCCTCTTTCACTACAGGGCAAAGCAAGAGAATGGTTTGCTAACATACCTGAAGGATCTATCAACTGTTGGGATGCTCTTGAAAGCAAATTTAGAGCTCGATTCTTCTCTGACGATAAATTTGTGGAAGTTAGAGAAGAATAGTAGCTTTAACCAACATCCAGATGAGCATCTCTATGCTCCGCGGGAAAGATATGAGATGTTGATGAAGCAATGTCCTCATCATGGGGTAGACAAATGGGTGATCGTCCAATTCTTTTGTAATCGCCTTGACCAATGGAGGATATCGTAATGTTCCAGTTAATGAGGTGTTTAGATTGTTGGATCAACTATCTGAAAACGATACTCAAGGCACAAATAGGAGGACTACCCAACCCATGGCCATCACTAAAGAGAACTCTTCTTCACATATTGCTAATATTCTGTCTGCAATGAACAAGAGGTTTGATGTTTGGAAAATTTACAATTAAGTTCCAAATAGGAGAATTAATGAATGAAAGGTCCTAAAGATTTAAAAAATTATCATAAGGTCCCAGAAGTAACTGTTGAGGTTGTCATTAACAACCTCAGCAGTTACTCTTGGAACCTTATGATAATTTTTTGAATCTCTATGATCATTTTGTGGTTAAATCTCTTTTTTGAGAC
This sequence comes from Vachellia pachyceras, assembly GCA_025593235.1. Lineage (NCBI taxonomy): Eukaryota > Viridiplantae > Streptophyta > Magnoliopsida > Fabales > Fabaceae > Vachellia > Vachellia pachyceras. Next base: position 13,342 of record JANTPZ010000240.1, on the reverse strand, counting down.
CTGTGTTATTTTCCCTCGATGTTTTAGAGTCTCAAGTTTATGAGGGCAATGCTCACAATGTGCACTCTATCTATGTCACTCCAACTCTTTGTGAACAATGCAATGATGTTCATATGCCCAACCATTGTCCTCTCTATATGGCTATATGGCTACTGAATCTGTCAATTAATAACTCAATTTGATCCAGTACCTAAACTCTTGACTTATGTATAGCTAGTCCCTCAACTTTTCACCTTTTCATATTATTATTCTTGTCATTTATGAGTCATTCATATGATAAAAATAGTCAATAATATCCTTATGATTTCTTTCAAGTCAACTCCACTTGGGTACTTTATAAAATTGGAAAAAAAGAAATTATATAAATTACAAGGATTATAGTATAAAAAAGTGAAAAGTTTAAGGATTGGGTAATAGACCAGTCAAAATTTTAAAAACTAATTCACACTGAATCATAATGAGAGACTGAGTTATTAGTGAGTCAATAATTGAAATACAAAAAGATTAATTTCCTACATTTAAAAAAAAAAGCAATTGAAAATTACAACACCTATTTTTGCACTAAGTACAAGCATCCTCCTACTATATGCAATTCTATTCGAGGTATTGTCAAATACCTCTTTTAGCGGGGATTTGAACGTTGATTCATTATATTGTAAAAAACTAACAATTCCACTGAAGTTAACCCTATTAGTTAAATCCCAACATCTAATTTGAAGAGACTATACAGTGGCCAACCTAATAAGACCCACATTTCAAGACAGGGAGAGTGTTTTTTTAAAGGTAATGCAATATTAGTTCTCTGAGGTTTATCCTTATTTCAGTTTTGATCACTTTTCAAATTTCAAACTATAGAAGGTTTTAGTCCATCAAATTTTAAATATTGGTTTTGATCTTTCAACTCTCTTTCCATTTAAAACATTGGCCTTTATAATTTAATTAAAAATTTAAACAATCTTGCTTCTTGGGTGACCAAAACCCATTTAAAATTCGAGGGGAGAAAACAAAAATGAGGGCTCATTTGAACAACCAAATACCGTGTAAAACCTTTGTTAAGTTAGTATAAAAACTGTTTCAAGTTAATGCACCTATATGTTCTAAATCGGGCTTTTATCATATTCACACAAAAGTTCCTGCTAAAACCAAGATCAGCCCTATTTTATTTTTTTTATTTTTTTTTGGTATAAAAATTTTATGCAGGGGATTGGGCTCACCCACAAGGTAAGGGCAGGGCGAAATCTCCCTTCCTCTTAGGTCATACTAATGTTGGACAGAGCGAGTCGTCAATTACCTTCAGGTGGTTACCTAAGCACCCAGGAGTTAAGATGCCTCCCCAAGCGCCACGACTGGAGTCACAACAAAATGACCTTCCTCGGTATCGAACCCTCTCCCTTTGGTGAGAGTGTCCAATACCTTCACCAGCTGAACCTACGGACAATGGGTATCAGCCCTATTTTATTTTATTTTTTTTTTGGTACACTTTTGGTATAAACCATCCAGTATCCTGGATTTATTGCCCGCCCCAGACTAGTCCAAACTCCCGCAAAGAGACCTCACGGTGGTAACGAGGTACCGATGGGACAACCTCTTTGAGATTACGTTAATTATCGCGGCTGTCACTTCCCAAGGTTCGAACCCTCGCCCTGACGAATGCTGGTAGTAGCCCTTGCCAACTCTACCAAACGCCCATTGGTATCAGCCCTATTTTAGGTATCAAATAATGTGGCACACACAATTCCTTGTGTAAAATGGGCCAAACCAATTTTGTGCTTGAAGATATTGTGCAGTACAGGCTACAACGTCATCGTTATAGAAGCCGACTAAGTCCAAAATAATGAGAATGCACATAAGTGCGCCTCAAAATCATATCTTCAAACCTTAAACTAGCTTTACGGTCCTACTTGCATAAATCTCGTGTCGAAGAAACCTTGTGGATGCATCGCAAAGTTACAAGGAGTTAGAAGCGTAAAGAAAATGTTTCCAGATTATCTTGTTGAAATTCAAAGAGTATGCATTTTACCACCCGATATAACGGTTAATTATGACTTTGATGCACCGATATGCATCATACCTTTTTAAATAGATGCATATAAAAAAGAAAGGGGGTGAAAAGGAATAGCCTCTGGGACTATCTTAAAACGCTAGTATTCTGCATTCCCTATTTCAAAGAACAAAGAGGTGTTCTAACAATGTATTAGTTCCTATAAAGGTCACCTGCACAAATCAGGTATGCTCTAAATATATAAGACATATTCACAAGTCAACGGAATCTGTCATCAATCCTTTTCCACTGTACCAGAAGCCTACCTTTGATGAGTTCTATCCACAGAGTGTAAAAAACAAAAACCCTTGCCAGTCCCTATCTGCAAAACTCAACTTTCAAGAGTTCTCAATTTATTGTGACTCAAAGAAAGCTTTTTACATGTTGAAACTCTATCAGTTGACCGTTTCTGAGAGCCAATGTCTAAATGCAAATTCCGCCTTTTAACCCTACATCAATTCAAACCCAATGTGATCATTTGTCAAAATACAAAAATAAGCTAACGAAAGTAGAACAGAAACCAAAAGGCAATTCAACGAGAAGACATCATCTCCTGCCAAAAGAAATATAGGCAAGAGAATGGAGTTAAATGATATTACTTTATGATATATAACAGCGTAGTACTCAAGTTGAACAACAATTAACACATCCAAGATAGATCTTGCTATTATCATATTCTTTTCTTTAGAAAAACTTCAGGAGGGAAAGAGATGCGGGTATAAAATGTGACAAAAATGTAAATATAAGTGGCCAAAAGCTATAAACAGCAACGGTGACATCTTTTCCGGCCAACCAAATGTAAATATCACTTAAAGAAGGCTAATCTTGTTTCCCTATCTTTTAGGTTGAAGGCTATTCATGATTGATAAAAATCAATAGTGAGAGCAACTATACAAGTATACAACTGACTATGATCCACCTCCCACAATAGGAAGACATGACCCAACTACTAATGAAGTTTATTGTCAATGTATGATAATAATATTGATAGTTCTAACGCAGAAGTGCGAGATGATCAATTTCCATGACTATTGACTGAATGAGCTCATAGAAGTTACATCTCTTCCGGGTGTGAAAATAGAGACAGTAACAGATCAGGTAAGAAAGACAACTGTGCCAATTTTTTAGTTCTTCTGTCTTGACCAACACCACAACTAGTAATTTGTAAGTCATACCTAGTTATTTCAGCCAGATAATCTAAAAGTTCATCCTTATAACAAGGACAATATTCAAAAATCAGTGGCACTAACATAAAGTAGCTACAACATCATATCTTGGCAAGATACTAAAGACTCAAATACTCCTCCATCTACAAAAATTATCAAATATCACAATCCAAGAAAATATCTCATCAATATCTTCCATTTCAAGTTAACCGAGTTGTTGAGTTCCTTACTGTTGTTAAGCTTCTACTGAATCGAACAAATGGCTTTCTCAATGCGTAACATAACTCATCTAATACTTTCAAATTTAAGCAGAAATATAATCCAGTAAAATAAAAAAAGAAAAATTGAAAACAAGGACTTACAACTTATGCAATAATTTCATTTCTCACAAAGTCTTCAAACATCACAATGTCATGATGCTGGTCTACGTTGAAGACTTTTCCATTTTATTCATGCCGTTGTGCTTTTCTTGGTCAAATGCAAGCTCAAGTTGTTTCTCCACAGACTTGACAACTGATGTTCTCTTGGATCTTAACCGATAGGGAGGAGATGCATTGAAAATTTTTTTACCGGGAAGGTCATTGCCATCGCCATGGCTTGCTGGACTCTCAGAGACCCTCCCAACTTCAGAATCGGTATTATCTGTATTTCTCTGATCGCCAATAGAAGCATGAGATTCAACATCAACTTTCACAACTTTACTGGGAGTGACTTTCGTCTGGACTCCCGTCCTTCTCTTCCTCAAAATGGAAGGGGTATATGGATAACTCTCGGCAGCCATTTTCAATATTGATTCAGGAGTTCGATTGAAAAATTCATGACCCTTCACACAAGGTGGAGTGAAGAGACCAGCAGGAGACATCATGGGTGTAGTGCTGTAGTCATATTGGTGACAAGGGATATTTGAATAAAGAGAATCTAAAGGAACCAAATTCTCCATCTGCAGTGGTTCGTAACATAAAGAACCACAAGTAGGACCTTCCAGTGAAAAAGGTTTTGTGATCAACCTGCTATTATTTTTATGATGCTCAGTCGCTAGTTTGCCATTAAGTCCAGATTTCTCTACGGTTTGTTCACCATTCCTTCCAAAATTGTCTCTTGACATTGGTTCCAAGTTGCTGCAGCTGAAATCTAAATTGGAGGATTTAGGCATGCATTCGATACATTCAGAATCAGCAGATTCATTTGCAAGGACATTTGAAGAATCACTAGCATCTCTTGCTGTTGCTAAAAGCATTGAGTGATTCTTACCACTGTCTTCTTTCTTATTAATCTCTATAGTTTCTGACGATGTTTCAGTAGCTGCATCTAATACTTTATTTGAACTACCAAGAATTGTTTCTGTTGCAGAGCATATCGCTTTGTCTTTGACATCAACTTTTGGACTATTTTTTGAAATTGGCGGAAGTTGTCCAGTAGTTAAATAGAAGTCCAACTTTTTCTTCAATGAACTATTCCAGTGGTTCTTTATTGCATTATCAGTCCTGCAGGAGCAAAGTCATGTAGATAAATATCATTAATGATCACCCAAATAAACTTCAAATGACACGTCAGCCTCTTTTTTCCTTTTAATACATGCACATCCTCCTCCTCCTCTAAAGCAAAATGTGTAAATTAGCAGCGAACTACAACTTATAAATTATGGTACTGTTTGATAATTACTAAATGAAAGTAAGCATACCTTCCAGGCAGGACCTTAGCTATTTCAGCCCATTTGTTCCCATGGATACAATGAGCATTCATGAGGGCTAATTCCTCTGTCGAAGTCCAGGCATCCTTCTTTATGTCAGGATTAAGATGATTGTGCCATCTGTAAATATTTGAAGCTTTAATCAATGATTATTGAGTCCATATACTGATCCCGAGTTAACTCTTAGATGTTTATGAAGAACTCACAACAGAAAAGTATAAAAGAAGGGGGCAATGAAAAGCAAAAAAGAAGAAATCGCTATTTATTAAGTATCCCATACGAGAAGATAGAAGAGGTTATCGAATGTAATAGTAATATATTCTGATCATCGTTTTAAACATGGGAAAATGCTGATAGAATGAAGACTTTTGTAATATGCAAGATACAACGCTAACAAGCCATTATAACGATCCTTGAATTTCAGAAATTATCAATAAAAGAGATACGAGATAAAACTTTCACTTGAACTACCCTAAACCTACCGCTCTCGGCACTGTTTCCCTATTCGACCAGGCAGGGACTTGGCAATTGCTGACCATTTTGTAGGCCCATATTCTGACACTAGTTCAACAATTTTATCATCCTCCTGTAAACCAAACAAGAAAGGGAAGTTAACGCTTCAGTAAGATTGTAGGGAAAATGACCATCAAAAAGAAATGCGTTTTCAACCTCCTGAGTCCAAGGCCCTTTAACAAGTTCTGGGTTAAGAACTTTTTGCCATCTGTGGAGACATTGCACTTCTGATCTATCAGGGAAAAACTCAGCTGCATTCAAAAGTTTAAATACGTCATGAACCTGATTGCAATTCTTTTACAGTAAACACCTGGTACTGAATATATTATAGAAAAATTGCTGTGGTTCGTACAGATACAACACTCAACCTTTCCGTATATATTGTGATCAAATGATAGTGTGGAAAGAAGCATGTATCTAATAAAATATATTATAGAGGTTTATTTCTCACATCTTTGTCTTCCAAAGCAGCAGCACCTTCGCTAGACATGACGTGAAGCCTATGTGTTATGAATTATATACTTCTCATCACTACAGAAACTTTTCGTTCTACTCTAGGATCAAAGGCATCAATAATAATAAAAACAAGTTTTGCACAGCTGAAACTTTCTTTACGTGCATCTAAGGTCATTTCAAATATACATTCATCCAAACATATAGTGCAAAGACATTTGAAAACGGGATCACATGCATGCCCAACACATTTTGGTCACTCAGATTAGACATGGTGCAACGCCATGTGACAATTTAAATTGCACATCTACACTTTAAACTTTATCATGTTTCATGTCTGCAGTACTGCCATGTCTCATGTCCATGCTTCCTTGATCTGAACAAACTCACTTTCCTGGAAGATGTGCACATCCTCCACACCAGGAAAATCATGTGTGAGGATCATCACCCTTTTTCTGAACCAAAATACTTCCACGGCCAAAGAAACTATCAACAATAAATGATATTAGTCAAAGGCTGTAAAAGCAAACATAATTACCTATTTTCTTCCAATTCTTTCCCTTGAAAATTGCAACAGCTTTCCTTAGGGTCTCATCCTTCAGCAAGATACAGAAAGCATTAAGAACAATTTAAACAACAGCACATAAAATTAGCAAAGACACAGGGATATTAAAAACATGTTAACATATCTAGCGCTCTCAAGTTACCAGAATATATATATTCATAACAATCAAATCAACTAAGCTGATTTCCTTTCTTAATTGGCTGCATCTAGCCAAAAAATGAAAGAAAAGGAGGAACAATCCCCAGACACTAACCTCTTCTGCTGTCCAACCACCCTTCGCACGCCTGATAGGGCCACTCGTTCTCCTGTATGATCAAAATATTCACATGATGAAGAGAAATTCATCAAGTCTATAGAGGAAACTGAAAATGCAAGACTTTTTCAATGTAGAGAAAGACAACCGGTCACTAATGCAGAATGTGAAATTAAGCCCAAAAAAAAAAAAGAACATGCATAAGATGAACAGTGCAGCACACTGGATACAAAAATCAATCCCATATCGCATCATCAGACCATCTCGAATTTCTAGAATATAGCTTCAATGAAAAAGTATTGAACTTAAATGGGTGTTACCGATGAGAGGGTGATGTAGATGTTGGGCTACATATTCCAGGGGACTTGGGTAGAGCAGTTCCACTGCTTTCAGATATAGAGGAACTAGAAGCAGGAAGACTTTGTTTATTCTCGAGGCAACACTCCTCCGATTTCAACTCAGCCATCTCCTCCTATAATCATCTCCAAAACAAAAAATTCTGAATCAACAGACGGGCGGATGACGCAAAAGACTAAGAAGCACCTCCAGAACCCATCAGCCAAAAGTGTCTATACCTATCACCAAAGACTCCATAAACCCCACTTAGTTTCCCCAAATAGAGAAACCTCGGCAGTGAAATAAAAAGATAAGCAGTACCCAGATCTTACAATCAGTCATCATATCAAAAATTACAGACAAAATAAAGCAGATAAACTCTCATCACAAGGAACAAAGAATTCTCGTGGTTTAACCAGAAAAACAACCGAAATCAGTATAAGGCAAATGAAAGTCCTATATTGTAGAAAAGACGCAACAGATTCGATCAATCCCAGAGAGAATAAAGCTGAATTCTGGAGAACCAAACAAAAAAGAAATAATTTGTAACTTGTTCGATATTGATGTACCTCTGCTACCAGAGGAGTGGCGGGAATCAAAGTCCAGCTAATAGAAGAATCCGAAGAATTCGAGCCTTAGATTATCTCTCTCAGAGAACAGAAACAAGAGAGCTATGGTTTCGAAAAATCCTCGCCCGTTGAAACAAAGGAGCAAAACCGGAAAAAAAAAATCAAAACATAAAAAAAAGCCAAATTTATATATAACGAATATGTAATCACCGACGTCTCCGTTGGCTACCGTTACTGAAACCTATCGTGGTTTCCAGGTAACTACAAACTAGTGCTGAAAAGACCCTATCGGTCAATGGCGGATAACGGCGATTAACGGGATCACTGTGTGTTGGGGGACAAAAAGTTTGAACTCAAACGGCACTCAGGCCCAATCAGACATAAAGGTCGAACAAGTTTGGGAGCTGGATGGCGGGCAAAGGAACCGCGGGAAATTTTGTACCGTTGGATGGAAGGGAGATCGCGGGACTTTAATAGCCATGAGATGTGATGTGAGCGAAGCGTTCTAACGGTTAAAGTGTATTTATTAAAAAAATGAGTTAGGGTTGGGGACTTAGGGTTTCATATTTATTTTTTTTATATAAACAGAAATAAAACAAAAGGATAAACTAAATACAAAAAAGAGAAAAATTAAGTGACACCCACTACCTTCAAAAAAGCAACCGTAAAGAGTCCATTAAGAATGTAGTGTTCAAGAGTACTACCAAGTGCATTTTTTACCATACAATTAGCAGCTTCATTTGCATTTCTCTCAATAATTTCTAGACTGATATCCCAATCCCGCTGGAGCATCATTTTTATCTCTCTAATCATGCTACGTTCCTCATTAAGATCTGATACCTCCTTCTGGAGGAGGCTGATAGTTTCCACTAAGTCTGAGGTCAAAGTAAGATTCTTTACTCTATAATCTCATGCTCTTTTAAGCCCCATTAAGCAGCCTCATAATTCCGTTGCAAGCCAATCCCCATGATCCAGACACATCATAAAGCCTTCAAAAATAACTTCCCCAATTCATTAAGATATCGCAACAAGCTGCGGTATCATAATCATATGAGTAGACACCGTCCACCATGACTCGTATAAATATTCTCAGAAGGAGGCCATCTGTCAACTTCACATATACAATTTAGATTCACTCCACTCATTTTAGTGCTTGAACGAAAAATACAATGGTGATGGCTTTAGCTTGCGCAAATATTTACATGTATTTAACCTCATTAACCCTATGCATGGCCAGCAAATTATAATAAAGTCACGCTTGCAGTCTCTCTCCCCTCTCATTATCTTCCTTGTCATATTTATACTACAACAATAATAAACCCTTTTCTCTTGTTAGCCACAAAAGTTCAAAGTTTAATTGATTCTTGGGACAAAAATGCAAGCGAAATAAATACATCTAGATAATTTAAATGTTTATTTTATTTTTATTTCAATCTGTCATCGTTAATTTTTAATTGATGTTAAAGGGACTGTTTTTACCAGGTTTTAAAAATAAAAGAATAATTAAAATTCTTTATATTTACTTTAAATAATTCAAAAAAAAATCCAGCAGATTAATCCTATTTAACATAAGTTTGGATGATAAGATCAACAACCAAGTTAAATAATATACCCGTTTGAGAATGCAATAGCAAAGTAATTCTAAACAAATTAATTTAAATATGTGAATGAGATTATCTCGTTTTACGAAAAAACACTGTTGAACATACGTTTAACTTTTACAATCACTCTAACAAACAAGTCTATGGTTGCTTCAGCAACGAGGGCCTACCTTGAAACATATAGGCTATTAACTAATAATATAATAAACAGACCGTTTTAAGTATTCTTTTTTTTTGTTGGTAATCTTAATTGAGCTTGTATAGGCAGTATAGCCTAGATGTTTAGTATTGAAAAGGATTTTAAATGATTAAGTCAAATATTCAAAAAAATAAGCCTTAGGTAACATCTTACTAAACTAATCATATCCAAACGATCAAAAGTCTCACCCAAATATTGTTCACGGAAATACATTTGCATGCGAAGAGAGAATTGTAGTGGAACAAAAAATAGAACAGCTCATTACAGCCAAAAAAGAAAAAAAGGGGAAAAAAGATGTGAAATTTAAGTAGAGTAATTTCACTTTCTTTGAATTTCCTAACTAAAGGAATTTCACTAATTTCACTATCAGCTATTTTTGGTGTAAAATGAGAAAAATGCATGGAAGAACCAAAAAAAAATTAAAAACTGTGGCTGTTATTATACAAAAACGTCTTAATCTGTTATTGCCCCTTGATTGAGTTCTGCATAGCTCAAACCTAAGAGAACTGAATGCCTCAAACTTTTCAGCACACCCTTCTTTCTTGGTCAGAGATCGTCTATAAAATGTATCCACGCAGTCCACAAAACATCTCTCTACTAGTGAATTATACATCCTTAGACTGAAATTTTGTTTTAGAGAAGAATAAATCAATAGTGATACCCAACAATATGATCCAAGGAAGACAGTAATACTACAGTTTTATTAAGAAAAAAAAATATCAAACATGCTTCTATATGGAAAAGCCAAGGATCAAGTAAGTAGATACATACCAATACGCTTAAAAAGGTTGCAGTTGAGTGAGATATTAGTGTTCTAAGTTTAAAATGCAAGTGCAATTCTGAAAGTATTCATTCAAATTGTCCTCTGAACCATCAACTAATATGTTAAAGACAACAGTCCAACTCCAAACCTATTGTAATATTTATGGTAAAAATACAAATATATGCAGTTCCTCAACTTAAAGTGATTTACAAAACAACTAGTTCAATTTTACTACAGCAGAAGTTACAGCTCCAGGTTTTCATCATCCTTTTGCGTTTTCAGAATTTTGGGATTCAGGGTAGGGACATTTCATTCCTATATAAGACTCCTTTTAATATCTTAAGCGCCATTTTCATTTTTAGAACAATGGAAGTGTATATGTGACAAGAAAAACAGTCTAAAGTAGTATTTTCGTTGTGCAAATGGGAAAAAAGGTTTTAAATACTGAAAAAACGAAAATCTAAGGAACCATTTTTTTGCTACTCTGACTGATGAATTACTTGTAAACGACCTAACGATGAAGTCTATTTACTTCTTTTCGTATATGTATACAAATCCTTCACTCTGTTTCTTGCTGTTTTACCCATCTTAAATAAACCAGTTCTTCATCCGAATAAATTTCTGCACTGGAATGTTTGTTCTACATGACATAGATCAATAAGCACAATCAAGTGACAGAAAGTAATGAAAGCATGAATTAGGTCATAACTTCAAGCCTTCAACAGCCACTTACAAGACACACTACACAAAAGGTTTACATATTCAGCAGACCATTGCTTCACAAGTTTGTACTCCATTTCCCTCCTCAGCAATCCTTGAATCTTATGCATTTCCATAATCAAAGCATCAAATCTAATTATATTACACTAACACATTAATGGGCAAAGAATGTTTCCACCCACGAAAAACAATAACCAATACTCAGAGAAATAGCATCAAGGTTTCAACTAAAATCATCATTTTCCTCAGTTGATTAATTAACTTGCGCAAAACAAGTTTTGACCCAAAGATGACTTACACTTAACCACCCATTGCATAATTCATATGAGTTATTCCATACTGAGAGAGAGAGCGCGAGAGAGAGAGAGAGAGAGAGAACCTGTCTCGGGCTTGGAGCTGATCGATCATGGCAGACATTTTTTCCTTACCTTCTCCGGTAATAGAATCCAAGTCTCCAAAGATGCTCTTGTCCATCGTCAATTTGAAAAGGATAGAGAGAGAGAGAGAGAAAACGAAATATTCCTACGGTCAGGGTTTCTGGAGTTCAATGCAGGAGCAGAATAACGGCTCTGCTGTTCGAAACAGGAAAGAACGAAATATCCCCTGCTTAAACCCTAAACGCCGGTAGGTTCTGACTCCCTTTGCTTCAAGACCCTTCAGCTGTATGTCTTATTTTCACCCGATCTTTGCACAACGGCCCCCTTGAAAGAGTGTTCCATGTGTTTGTCTTTATCCTTGCTCGATGACTTCTTCTTATCACTGGACATTACCATCTACCCAAAAGTTATTTATTAGAGTGTACAACGTTTCACTATATATGCCTAACAACCTTTCCCAGCCTCTTCAATGTGGGACTTTGACTTTCCCTTTCAACTAATCCGCAAGCATCCTCGTCGTGGGGCTCACCGGTTAATTTCTTCACCGACGTCCGAAGAGTCCACCAGAGACCAAAGGCTCAGGGCTGATTCTGATACCACACTATCACGAGACCATTACCCTCTCCCCTAAAGTTAGCTTGTTGAGGTGCACAACTTCTCGCTATATATGCCCAACAACTCTCCCGAACTCTCGAACATGAGACTTTAACACTTGGGGCTTGGGTGGTCTTGTGTGGTAAATGGATTCTGTAATTATATTATGAAGATTTACTTAGGAGCCAATCAAGATAAAACTTTCCAAGGAGAATTTTGTAAAGGACTGAATGAACTCTCATTGGGTCGCAGTGTCCTTTAATTTGAGCAATGTAGAGTAGTTTCATGTATTGAATCAAAATAGCTTAGTTGAATTTCATCTAGACAATAAGTTTGATTTTTAGGCCAATCATTTTGTTAGCAGAAATGATTCTTTGAGGAGTATAAAAAAATACAAAGAAGAAAGTTGTACATGATGTTTTCAAGACATGTGCAACACTTTTCTTTAAATTTAATTCTCACACCTATTTCTATATTATAAAGTGCAAATTAGTCTAAGCGAGGAATTTATGAAGAATACAATAACGGCCTTGGAGTATGGATTGAACCTACAACATTCAAATCAGAACAATAAAGGATTTTATATAGTGATAATTGATTTCTATGTGTATACATTCAAAGAGAAGGAAAATGAATTTAATTTTATAGTGTGTATCAAAATGAAGTGATATGAGAATATTTATAGAGTAGGTAGAAATGTTTGAAATGGTACACTTTCAAATAATATTTCTTCAATTAAAGTCATAGCCATGGCACTTCAATAAATAGTCATAATCATATGTTAAATTTATGAATCTTATATATTGGTTCATGAATTAATATAATTAAACAATTAATAGTTACACTTTTATTATATGTAGATATATATGATTTTAGAATTATAATTCCCTACATAATCCTCCAAATAAAATTATTTTATAAGAAATTATTTTATAAGGACGTAACCTTAAAAAAAATCACATCTCTTCATTTTAAAATATTCCAGCAACTTTAATATAGGATCTCGTTAGAGCTTAATTGGCTCTTATTTTGGAAACTTAGGTTTTGTGGTAAAACCTAGATTTGTCCAAATACTTACATTTTTCAAAATTTAAGTTTTGTAACAAAACATATGTTTGACACTTATATTTTGAAAAAGTTATTTTCTAGTCAAAGTATACTTTATCTCATAATAAATTTTATATTTCATCTTCCATACTTACTTTTTGTCTCATATTTCGTAAAAGCCAGTAACTTCATAAACACAATCACCTTTCAAAACTTAATTTTTATCTCGAAATCCATAAAATTATTTTTCTAAAATGTATTATCAAAAATAAAAATTTTACCTCAAATTTTGTAAAAGATATTTTTAAAAAATTTCTAAACAAATATTAAAATTATATAGATATAAAGAAACTATCCTCTAATGACTGATAACATGAGATGGTTAATGAATATTAAAATTCTTACTTGAAAAGAAAGAAGGGCTTGGTACTACTGCAACCAAGTACAGAGTACTT
>JANTPZ010000238.1:0-39899 GCA_025593235.1 Vachellia pachyceras | reverse complement strand
CCAACACGAGATTGCTGGCGTGGAGGTAGCATTTTAGGAGAAGATTGCTGGTTGATGTTGGAGCCAGATGACAAGCCCATCAAAAGTTTGTACTTCGTCGGTGACTGTGGCAGCAACGATTATAAGCAAAATTATTAACCACCATACTAAATTACAATTCCTTCACTGTAGTCATTCTCATTTAATTCATAAAAGCTGAATTTAATGCCAAAATTTACCATAGATGATGAATTCAAACAAATAAGTGTAGACAATCTATATTATTTCAAAAGAAAAATCTATATACAGACCAAGCAGATCAAGGGCAAGAAGGAGCAAGAAACACACCAGGAGATAGCGAGACAGCTTCAGAGTTGGCGGAGGGGCAACGGCGGGGACTGAGAACGCCGAGCGAAAGAGCCGGAACGACGACCCAGAACGTCGGCCACAAATCTGAGATGAAGAGGAGAAGGAAGCCGCGAGCGTGACTGAATCGTGATGCCGTGAACTCTAAAACTGATCTCTGGGACAGAGCAACGAGTCTGAGGGAGGATCGAATTCGACTAGGGCAAGGGAATAAAGTTTTTGGGAAAGCTAGCTCATGATCCGTCGGGGTGGAGAGCCAAAATTGAAGTGAATAATTCCATGGACGCGGAGAAAGAAAAGAAAAGAAAAATATAATATTTAACCTCAACCTTTCCATTGTTTTTATCCCTTTAATATAAATCAGTAATTTTAATTCTTAAAAAAATAAAATAGTCTAATTTTTAGGGAGAATTATTCAGAGATTTCAAATAAGGAAATGTGTTATAAAATGATCATAAGAGGTTGTTAATGACAAGTCGAGAATCACTATTTACAAATGAAGCAGCTACCATTAACAACCTCTTGGAACCATTTTGTAACATATTCCCTTACTTAGGACCTCTGGGTAATTCTTCCTAATTTTTATTAGAATATGAAGATTAATACTTTAAAAAATGAAATATGAATGATCAAAATAGTTGATTTTATGTTTTAGGGATAAAATCAAAATACAGGTAAACTTGACATACAAACAATTATAGTTGATTTTATGTTTCAAAATGTTTTTACGGATTTTAAGATGATTTTTACATATTTCAAGATTGTTTTTACAGATTTTGAGATGGTTTGTATCGGTTTGCGTGCTCCGTTGGAGGAACGGAGTCCCCCAAACAAGCACAATGTATTGACTCAAAAGGAAAAAACAAATGCTATAATTTTAACAAGGGTGAAGGTGTAAATTTACCTCATAAGTTTTTGTATAAAAATAGTGTTGCCTCACATGTTTTAAGATTGAGCAATAGTATGTTAAAAACTAAGGTTGCTGGTTAAAAAATTAACATTGTTGGTTAATATTTGTAACTATAACAAGTAATACTGATGCATTTTGAAATATTGTATGTAACACTTCTCCTCGAAACTTTCGAAACAATATTACTGTTGAACAAAAACTTTCACAGAAGAATTACACTTTAACACTTATAATAATAGCTTTATATCAAACTTACTATAAGAATTAGTTTATTTTTGTTGGGAATTAATGAAACTCATTAAGTTACATATTCATCAATTTTCTATAAACTAATATATAATTTAATTATAAATATAAATATTTCATAATATATGTTATAATTAATTAATTTATTTAAATTTTCTAATTTCTAAAAAAACAACACACCCTTCCTATTAAGGATGAATATGGAAGTATATATTATGCCATTTCTATCAAATAAATGGAAGATAAAATTTATATTAAATTAAATTACTTTGTAAAAATATTTTTATGTTTTTATTTTAAAATCAAATAATATGCTAAAGTATTTTTTTATTTTTGTTTTAAAATCAAATTGGATATTTTTAAATATGCTTTCCTCCATTGGACAGTATAAATAAAGGCCTAGGTGATGGTGTGATGGTAGGCCTGGTAGAGATGACCGGATAAGGATGCAAAGTCCTTCATGGGCTGGGCAATTAGATGTCCTTCATATGCTAATTAGAAGGGAGAATTTGCCTTTTATTATATCGCATGTAATTAGCCCATGAGAGTTGACATAGATAGTAAGGAACGGGTTCAATTCTTATAAGAAAGTGAGTTCGATTCCCTTCGCCGTTGTGAGGACTCCTTTGATAGGCGATCTCATAAGTACCTTGTAAGTGCTCAAAGAGCCTTTGGACCGTACTCTAGCCTCAGTGGGGACCGGTGCCGAATCCACCTAAACTTAAGTATATAAAAAAAATAAGGCATGAGATTACTTTTTCATCACTAATTTGCCCTTTGTAATGTTAGTGTGTATCATTTGAATTTTAAAGTATGTATATTTAACACGAGCGAAATTAAAATATATTGAATTTTTAAACAGAATTAATAACTTTTGATATTTTATTAAGTTTTAACAAGCATATTGAAAATGATTTATAATAAGAATTAGAGTGGTATTCCCAAACGATGAGGCTTTCGGTTGAGTTTTATGATGAAACAAGGGCTGTTTGAAATTTAGATTTTGTTGTAAAACATAAATTTTACCTTAAAACTCAGGTTTTGTCAAGTACTCGCATTTTTAGAAAAATTATTTTGGAGACAAAACATATATTTGAAACCTAAGTTTTGAAAAATTTATTTCTTAGTAAATCACACATTCTTTCTTAATAAATTTTCTCATTCATATTTTCTTTTTCTTTCTTTCACATCTTTTTTACTTACTTTTTCGTTTGAACTATATAAAAACTAATAACTTCCCAAACACAATCACCATTCAAAACCTATGTTTTACTTCAAAATCTGTAAAAATCATTCTCCCAAAATATATTCTCCAAGACCTAGATTTTACTATAATTCTATAAAAATTATTCTCAAGTGAACTTTCAAATGAACTCGGTTAAAATTGATTAGGATGCAGGAGAGTCCGCAGAAGCTTATTTTCTCCCTCTAGTTCTCTTCCCCTTTCCCAAATAAACAAAAACGTGTGTTCTGTTCCATTCTCCAAAAGTCAACCAGATTTAATTGCATTAAAAGGAGTAAAACTCAAGTTCTCTTCCCCCTACCCAAAAAAAAAAGCATGATTATTAGAGAATGTGTTTCCCATTTTTATAAGTTCTTCTTTGAACTCAAAAAAAAAAAAAAAAGCTTACTTGGAAAGTCCATTAAGTCAAAATAAAATCATATTGAAATCCGTAAAAATCATCTTGAAATTCTTAACAAATCTTAAAATCCGTAAATTCTTTTTGGATTATAAAATTCTTCTCGGAATCTGTAAACTCATTTCTCCCAACGGATTTTCAAATACACACAATTATATCTCGTAACTAATCCATAAGGAGGAGATTGATGGTGGAGATGAAGATGGAGGAAGTTGATTGAGGTCGAACTTTGTGAGTGACAAAGGTCTTGAATATGTTCAAAGGAGAACAATAAGTGAAAGGCTAGTCGATGAAGGAGTGTACAGTCAATGGTGGAAACATCATAGATGGAGATGAAGATGGAGGATGAAGGAGGATCACATTGATGGGGAGGGATATTTTGGGATAAAGGCAGTGAAAAAGGTTATAACATAGGTCTAAGTGATGTAACGTTAGTGAAAACATTTGAGGTGATTTTCTTTGTACAACGTAAAAAAAAGAATGTCAAATTCAAGTGATTAAAAATGAATTTATATTCAATGCTTACGTGTGTGTTTGGAAACTCCGTTAGGAGAATGGATTTTACAGATTTCGAGGTATTTTGTGGATTTCGAGATGGTTTTACAGATTTCAAGATGGTTTTTATGGATTTCGAGATGGTTTTTACAAATTTCGAGATGGTTTTTATCTTGGCAAGCGTGCCCGTTGAGAAAAATGGCTTCCCAAACAGGCACTACAATGTCTTGTGCATGGGATGAGACATGCTTCTAGAGAAACCAACATACACCTCCTTGTTTTGTGGCAAGAAACATACTCCAAAACTAACAATTTGGTTGTCTAAACCCGTGTTCTAAAAGCCTCGGGATAGATAGATTAGATTCAGAAATATAACAAGTAACTCTTGTGATTTAGAAGATGGGTATATAAATGATCTAAGGATTGACCATCCCACTTAATCAAGTTTAGCTAAATATTATATACATTCTAAATTAGATAGAACTACTCTCAGCTCTTCCCCCCTCTTATTTTGTCAGATTTCATTGTATTCATACACATAATCAATGCAATCACTTGAGTCTACGTCTCGTTAAATTTTTTGGACCTCTTATTTAGTACCCGTTTAAAAAATTATTGGAATAATGCATTTTAGTATAATGCATTTATCTATAATACATTTTGGTAGAATTAATTTATGTTTGAATAAACATTAGATTTAGAGTGCATTCGTTCTATCAAAAATGAGTTTTTTACCCATAATGTATTTTGAAAAAAAATTATCAAATATTATAATTTACAAGTTAATGAATATTTGAATTTAAAATCCATTTTGGATCTCAAAGATGCATTGCCAAAATGCGCACTTAATTTTTTATTGTTGGTGACCCAGTTTTATTTTCAATTATTGCTTCCAAAAATTTCTCCAACATATAGTCTACAGATACCAAGGCGATGTTGATTTCTGTTTTCTATTTTTATGTTTTTAGAATAGTTTTATAAAATTATTTCTATAATCTTGGCAAAAAAATGTTTTTTTATAATCAAAACAGGGATTACGTATTTATATGACTGGGTCTTGCCGAGATAGTACAATGCAAAAGAGAAGCACGTGAGTATGAGATGACCACGTGCCAATAATCCCGCAATGCCATGAATGTCCTTATCAACACCTCTTGGCTTCGCACTCACGGATCTTCCGTCATCATCAACCCAAAGCAGAAAGCAGCAACCTATATATAACATTTCATCACATCCTTGGTGGTTTCAACTCGTGAAAAGTACTGTACACTCTCGTTAAACGGAGAGGGTTCAATATCGGAGAAGATCATTTTGTTGTGACTCCAATCGCTACGTTTGGGGAGGCATCCTAACTCCTGATTGTTTAAACAAACGTCTTAAGGTAATTGACGACTTGCTTAACATTGATATAACATAAAAGTAAGGGAGATTTCACCCTGTACTTGTGGGTGATCCAACCCCAGTAAAATTTTGTAACCAACAAAAAAAATCTCATCAATCCATGGCACCTTCGTTATTTTCAACAACCTCAGTGGCATTTCCTTTCCCTCGGTCCCCTCGGTCTCATCGACCACGTTAGCCACCCGAAATCCTCTGGTCTCAGAACGCTCCAAACACGTTGGGAGACGCAGGCTCTGCGCACTCCTCTCGAACTCTGCTGAATCCCAGGAAGAGAGATTTTGCTAGTTTCCCAGCGGGAAAATGTTGAAGATTTCTTGTAATGGGACAGATCCCATTCAGCCTCTAGCTCAATGCAGATTCAATGCTCCGCCCAGGTCATTCTTCGCTCGCCGGAGGAGCGACGTCGTTTCGTGCTCTCGCGAGAGCAGAACGTCGCCGGTTCTTGCCGTCGTGTCGAACCGTGGGGGCGTTGGGGTTGACGGTGCTGTGACTCGGGTTGAACCCGGTTCGGGAACCTTGGCGGACCGGTTGCGGCTGGGGAGCTTGACGGAGGATGGGTTGTCTTATAAGGAGAAGTTCATTGTGAGGAGTTATGAAGTTGGGATCAATAAGACGGCCACTGTTGAGACCATGGCCAATCTCTTGCAGGTTGAACATTATCTCTACTTGCTTCTTTTGCAATGCATTTTGATCTTTCATTGGTTTGGTCGATTGTAATGTGACGGACAGGTTGTTCCTCTTCTGTCCAGTATATCGTGTGTGGATTTTTGTACTTCCTTTGTATATCTTAGAATTAGGCTGGAAACCTTTTAAAAGTTAACTTGTCAATTTTGTTTTGGGGATTTCTTGTCTTGAATTTTTTATGCGTATTCTTCTAAAATTGGAGTTTAAAGTGAAGATTTTGGGCATTTGACATTCCTCTCTCTCGTTCTTTCTTCCTCTAGTTGCATTGCAATTCTCTATCAATTGCATTTGTGAACAATTTAATAATAGGGTTCGGCAAGCATAGAGGATAAGGTTTTGGAATGTTTTGGAGATAATATGTACCTTATTGTTTTCTATTGAGTTGTTTAGGAGCTGAACTAGTCTGATAGTAGATGACATTTTGTTTGTTTTTGAACATAAAATTTGTGATTATAGGAGGTTGGATGTAATCATGCTCAGAGTGTTGGATATTCAACAGATGGTTTTGCTACGACCCCTACCATGAGAAAATTGCGTCTCATATGGGTAACTGCTCGCATGCACATTGAAATCTACAAATACCCTGCTTGGTAGGTTTTGTTCTTGACCAGACTGGTTTATGCAGAAACTTAGCGAGAAAAATATTTGACTTGAAATTTCCAACAGGAGTGATGTAGTTGAAATAGAGACATGGTGTCAAGGGGAAGGAAGAGTTGGAACCAGACGTGATTTTATACTCAAGGACTATGCTACCAATCAAATGATTGGGAGAGCAACCAGGTGAGAAAGTTTCACTATTGTGAAAATTATCCTAATCATAGATTCGATGATCAATTTTATGCTTAGTCTGGTTTCCAGTGTGGCTCTTTGCATGCGCATTGCATGAGGATATAGTGAAACCCTTGAGGATTGGTAGAATTTGTTTACCGGGAAACCTTTTAAAGTGACATATGATTTTATGAGCTACTTTTTACGGTTTTGGAAGGCAGATGATCCTTCCCTTATTTTGTCCTTTATTTATGTCATCCATTTCCTCAATGGAACTCATAAACTCTCATGCTGACTTTTTTTTTATTGTTTCGGTGCTATTGATATGCACCGTGAAGTTGTGGAACTTCTCTGCTACTGGAAATCCTTCTTTCTAAAATGACAAGCTTCATGTCTCAGTTTCAATTATGTATGCTGATCCAGTGATTCCTCACCATTTGTCGGCAATAAGATAGAATAATGGTTGTGGCTTTACCCTGGAGGTACTGCTTTAGCAGATCTAACGTTAGTGCAGACAGGCCTGGGTTTGGGCTCATAATATCAAGAATCTTCTAGTTGCTATTAAAATCACGATTATACCATCCATCTAAATGACTGGGCTGCATTTTAGCTGTTTTCTGCATATAGAAAGTTTAAGATTATTTTTTGTTGAGGAACTTGAGGCTTTTTGGGGATTTGAAGTGATGAATTTAATCTCTCTTATCTATTCTTTGCCACAAACTATGCACACTCTACCTTCTATCTTTTCATTAGTGTATATTAAGTGTTCCACGTCATGCTTTAAGGTCTAACTAAGTTCTTTTGAATTTTGAATGTTAATTTGAATTCAAGTACCCCCTTATCTTTTGTCTTGAAAATGAACCTGTCTGATAATTGTTGCTTGTGAGATCCGGGTCACTAGGATGTCAGGAATTTTATTAATATTTAAGTCTCTGTTATATAGTGGTGATCAGAAAGAGGAGAGTGAGGGAGAAGAGAGAAGCAAAGAGAGATACATGAGAGGGAGAGAGACTGACTTTTTCATTAACTGTAGGGACACGCCATAATAGGATCAAAACACTGCCTTTTGTAGCCGCTGTCCCTTCAATGACCATAACTCACCAACTAAAGACACGACCCATGCTCACATACACATCAGGCTCATAAATAATAATATCTGTTCATAAAATCTAAAGTTGTCAGAAAACTATCCTATGATGCAGTTTGAGAAAATTTAACAATGAATTCCTAGCTGCAACGTCTGTGAATTTGCCTAAAGAATTGATGCTTCCCTAGATTTTGATGTCATGTATGGAACTGGCCAAAACGGTTTTGTGCTTTAGATGTTTCCATAAAGCTGACAATCTGCATTTATTCCTTCAGCAAGTGGGTAATGATGAATCAGGACACTAGACGACTCCAAAAAGTCTCTGATGATGTCCGTGAGGAGTATCTGGTCTTCTGTCCACGAGAGCCAAGGTATGTTGCTTTTCTATGTCATGTTAAGGTCATCCTAGTTGATAAGATGGTGCACAATATAAACCTAGAATTTTTGTTAACAAAAAGAGAGGGTGCGGGTTTTACCAGCACCACATCAGTGTGGAAGGGTTCAAACTTCTTGCGTATCTATACTCATGAGTAGCATATTAGAAGGAGAGCTTGGCTGGAGCATCCTGGTCCGCAGTTGCCTTCACTTTCTTATTTTTGTTTTCTGGTTTTAGGTTGTCATTTCCTGAGGAGAATAATAATAGCTTGAAGAAAATTCCAAAGCTGGAAGATCCAGCTCAGAATTACAGACTAGGACTTGTGGTATGATCATTTAGCTTTTACAACCTTTTTTTCTTTTTTCTTTTTAATTTTCCCTGGATAACTTGTAATTTGCTACATGTTTAAGGTTATCTTATATCTTTGCTGTTCTTCGGCCAAGATAAAAAACTTTTCTGATCTTGTTATGAGTGCAGTACTTTATCTTATGAAGATATCCTATTGCTCTTTCTTGTATATTTCTTCCCTCTTGATATAATATCTTTTATCATGAAAGAAAATATCAATATCCTAGCTCATACTAAGCTCTCATACTGCAGCCACGAAGGGCAGATCTAGACATGAATCAGCATGTTAACAATGTCACTTATATCGGATGGCTGCTTGAGGTACTTAGAAAAAATCCACAGTTGTTCCTATCCCTTAGAAACACACACACA
This sequence comes from Vachellia pachyceras, assembly GCA_025593235.1. NCBI lineage: Eukaryota > Viridiplantae > Streptophyta > Magnoliopsida > Fabales > Fabaceae > Vachellia > Vachellia pachyceras. The sequence continues at coordinate 31,227 of JANTPZ010000238.1, read as the reverse complement.
CACACACGTTCTATCCATATATGTGCATGTGTGTTTGCGTGCATTTTGGTTGATTGTGAGGTTTCCGAACATGAAAAGATCACGTGAAATTTTCATGGTGCATCCTAAGTTACGTCACTTGGTGTTTCAATCCTTTTCATTCATGTCAGATCCAATGGTCAAGATTTTCTCCTGATGCTATGTTCTCTATAACCTTCATAAAGCTTTTAGTTATTGTAACAACTTCAAACTCTGGTGAAGAGTAAATTATGCAGAATTACTTTGAATTTTTCTGAAGCTACAAGTAATTGCTCTATATTTTCAATGTACCCATACACCTCTCCGATGGGGGAGGAGAGTTAGTATGAATAAAATCAGCTAAAGCCAAAGAAGAGACATGCTTAAATTACCCTACTTTTACGTGAGGAATGAGGATTGTGTAAGTTTTGAAAATTGATTTATGTAATATTTAATGAACCTCAGAAAATGTTTGTAATTTACTTGATGTTTTAAGGTAGATTTAAAGATTTTGAAAATATACAAGGTATATTTATATAATATCATTACAATTCAAAGGAGGTCTGTATAATTTATTCCACTATTTTTTATGGCATACACATTTTTATCCATTTTTAATACGCTGTGCATACATGTGCCTGCGCGACAATAGACTGCAACCTTACCCATCAGTTCCAATATTATCAAAATGAGTCCTTTCCTTCAACCCCTCATATTGGGTCGTGAACTGACAAAATTTTTATGGCAGAGCATGCCTCAGGAAATTATCAACAACTACGAGTTGCAGAGTATAACATTGGATTACAGACGCGAGTGCCAACAAGATGATGTAGTTGACTCCCTCACAAGCCCAGAACTGGTGGAGGGTGCCGAGGTAGTTGCAGAACTCCATGGTACAAATGGATCCACCTCGGCAAGGGAAGATGAACAGGATTGCCGGCAGTTTCTACATCTACTTAGGTTGTCTGGTGACGGACTGGAGATCAACAGAGGACGAACAGAGTGGAGAGGGAAAGCCACAAGATGATGCATGTATTCTCTGTTCCTACCTTTTCTTGAACTTGATTCTATATATGTTTCTTTCATTTGTTTTTGGTGGTTCTGCTTGCTATTATTGGGTTGTCTTTTCTTCGGTATTAACAATTTTGCTTGGAATTCACTAACTTTTTCTACGGCTGTATACTTATAATTTTATACGTTTGTTATCAAGTTTGTCAACATCATTGTAACAAGGGGAGGATTTTTTTTTCTTGCCTTCTTAAGAGATCAATATTTTAATTTTGAGTAGCAAGGAAGATGCATAATTTATATTTGTAATGAAGGAGATTTTAATAAACACCTAAATCCAAGTAACCAAGTTTTATTGCAGATTGAGATGATAGGTAAAATTCTATTGTTTGTATTTATTTAAGTGAGTTATGTCATATGTCCATTCATATCGAAACAAGTCCCATTGTTTATAACTTGAAAATATAGTGATTTCTAACTTATGACTTGTGAGTAGTGACTTTTTATATTTTATATTGATATTAATCCTAGCAGATGCACAGGTTGATGATATTCTAATAATTGATCATGAATTCCACGAATATTATTGTTGTGCTTTACTCAAGTAATTATGAACACATCTTAATCTTAAGTTATTTAATAATTAATAGATGATAGATTGCAATGATATCCAACAGATTTTTACATGATTAGTAAGTACAATGATAGTTCTAATAACAAAATTATTTTATACTAAGTAAAGAAAACACAGAATATGATGACCACCTCATAGGGTCATTGTTATTTTGTTTGTGTGATCAAATGGTGAAAGGCACTACCTAAAAAGGTATGCCTCATTGTAAATGCTATGCAAGTTAATTGATAACTAGTGTGGGTCTTATTTATTAGGATATGATAGATGAACAATAATGACTTAGTAGAAAGGTTTATTTTGATTTTAAGAATTTCATTTTATCTCCCAAACTTATAATTCACTCTTTAAACTATTCCTATTAATTGCAATTATTAAAGATTTTTTCATAAGGGGTGGTTTTCAGTGCAAATTATTAAACGTGATATTTGAGAGAGGAGAGGAGTCTCTCCTTTTCCATTCCCATCATCTTTCATTCTCCTTTTTGTTTATAGCAATTAGATCAATATTGTAACCATTCATATTTGTTCTTTTATAATATTATTATCAAAATGTTAAATACTAAAAAGAAAAATAAGTAATTAAAGAGAATTAAAAATAATTTGTATTGAATTTAACATTGCTCAAATGTTGATCTTATAGTTAGAAATTAGAAAAGAAAAGGAGGGAAGATGATAAGGGGGAAAAAGGAGAAATTCACCTCCTAATATTTTAATAAGTCAACGTAGATTTATTACAAATAACTAATTTAAACTAATTTTTTAATATTTGTAATTTATTTATCTAACTCTTACCCTCCTCCTTTCATGACAAGATGGTTATACCATTTAATGAGTTATGAATATTGTGGTAAGCACAGCATGGGGACAAAAGGCCAATATAAAAGAATGATACCAATTTTGACAAGTTTAGACTGAAATATATTTAAGATAATGGATCATCATAAGAAAGTTTCTACTAATAAAATCATCCAATATAATGAGCACAAGAAAGGGCCACCTGAACTATAATTCAGATGCTCATTGATTCACAAGTTGATGAATTCTGTCATCAAGTTTCTCTTTCTTTCTGCTCATATGGGATAATAGTCCCACACAGCTCCCACTTAACTCCTAAATATAACTAAAACATCAAACCATGCCCCATCAAATTTAACGCATTAATTAAACATTCTACTGAATATAGAAATATAATTAGGTAAATCTACTTAATCAAAATAAGATAAACCAGCCATAATATGTTGCAGAAAAAAATGACATAAAAAGCAAGAGTTTGTTGGGATTAGAATCCAATTCTTTTATGGTATGCAATTTCTTTTGGTTCTCTCCTGTTGTCAGTATATGTAATTAATTAATTTTTAGGGAATTCTTAGTTAATTAGTTAGAAAGCTTAACTATAGATATATATATATATTCCTCTATTCCAATTTACAAGTTAGTTCTAATATTTTTCACTGAAAATAAAAAAAAACTTTAAGATTTATTAACTATATCCTAAAATTTACTCTTTTAATCCTTAATATACGTCTTAATTTATAGAGTAATTCAGTTTTTCCATTAAAATGGATCTTATGTTAAAAACATGAGAAGTAATAAATTTTTAATTTTAACCTTATTTAATAAACAACATACCTTAAGAGTAGTACAAATTTTACACAAAAATAAAGAGTAAAATGGTACATCACTATAAGAATTTTAATGATAAGAGTTGTAAATATGAGGAAAAAACCATGTCATAAAAAGGAGTAGAGAAGTGTGTGTGTGAAAATATGAAAGACGACCCAATTTAATTCCTCTCACTAATCAAATCCTTCACGGAAAGGCAAACTTAATTAGATTCCTTCCCATGTCAGTGCCCTTATCATATCAGGAAAACCAGAAGGTGATGTAAAGGTCCCATCACTCTCACTCGAAGTTCTATAAATTTGGGTTATCCAGAGACAATTCTATGCATGCAAAACCAAGCCTCTTTTACAAAACTTGTTCCATGGCCAAACTTATTTGTGCTTTGCTGGCTTTAGCTCTCATAGCCACGCCATTTCTGAATGCCATAGAACCTGCTGCTGCTGCTGCAGTAAGAAGTGTCCCAGGTGGCGGCAGCGGTATCGGTGCCGATAAGCTGTATGGGGACTCTAAGTTCTTCTGTTGGGGGGTTACCTTGGGGACTTGGTCTGCTTCATCCATGGCTCTTTGGTCCTGGTCCCTTCTGGTGGCTCAATGATGTCGAACCACTAACCCTAATAATAACCACAAAGCTTCTTTTGCTTCGTATAATAATAAAATGATGAAAGCACCTCTAAGTTGCCAACTTTGCCCACATTACTTCTCATTCTCCATGATATTGTATCATCATCATCATCATCTAGTAAGAATGCATAAAAGCTTATTTGTGTACGTGTGACAGAAAAGTGATATATATATATATGTATAACTATCTCCAAATGTTTGCGTGTGTACGTAACGTAGGTGTGATATTTTAGGGTTTGTACGCATGTGCCCCAAATATCCTTAATAATTGGTGTGTTTGAATATTGGTTGTGATCATGTTATACATTAATGAGCCTACTAATGGCTATGTGATTTGCTGCATCTTTGAGTAAATATTCTATTAGAATTTCCTCAGTGTTGAGCCTACTAAATATTGTGCACATGGTTTGAATGGTTCAGCACTCTTTTCCCTTCAGTAAGGTGTTGGGTTCAAGCATTGTGAAGAGAGAAAATTGTTACAGAGAGAGCTTTACACCTACATGGTTTGACCCGGCACGACTTGTATTAGTGTTAACCCAAGCCACTGTGGGGTTACCCAAAAATTGTCGTTGCCAACATCGGTGGTTGATTCTAGTAAAAGGAGTTAATCTCTCACAACCCAAAGTTCATCTCATTGCTAAATAATGTAGCGAGTATTTCGAATATGATTGTTTCGAATAAAAAAATAGTTATGTGTGCAAATAACATTTTTTTTCTAATTATTGCCATAAATCGAGGCGAGATGCTTCCCTTCAGAATTTCTCGTTCAATTTGTGTCCTCCACTCTCCAGAACGAAATCTTATGATGTTGTTAAGAGGAAACACCAAGGAAAGAAAGGTTGTGGATCTAATATATCTAAACAATATTTTTAGATCTCATCTCTCTCAGTTTCATCCACTTGTAACATTAAATAACTTCCAAAGTTATTTCAACTTAAAACATTAAATAACTTCCGGAGTTATTTCAACTTAAAAGTCATGTACTTCATCCTTTGGAATACAGCCGCATATGTCGCAGAATTGCCACTCAACTGGGCCTTACCAAAGTCCAATTCGGATAAATTTTGTTTCAAACTATTAAGTGCATGTTTAGGAAGAATTTCTTCCTAACGATGTAGACAAACCAAAACAAAACCATCTCGAAATCCGTAAATTTTTAAAATTCGTAAACCCCTTTCTCCCAACGGTTTCCCAAAACACACACTATATTGGTTAGGACACCAGGTATTTACGTAAAAAAAAATATTCCAACAGGATTAAAAAAAAAGGCAATAAAAATTCAGTAACCTGAGTCTTACATCAAAGAGACTTATCTTAAGGCAACCGAATTAGCTATCAAGGGCAGCTAAAATTTCAATTGAATTGAGGTAAACCAAAAAAAGAAAATATAGTCTGCACGAAGGGCACTCAATAGGCTAAAAAATTATCTTCCCAGAAGTTATGATCATCAATAAGAAATTCAGATTCAGAAACGGGGAAGATGAGCCACAGATGGAATAGTACAACAGTATGAAAAACATTGGCATACCTTGACTAAGCACCCTATTTTAAAAATCAGCCTTTCATGGTATCATGAATATTACATATTCCATTTATATATTACTGGAAACTTGCAAAATTGAATTCATACAATTTACACTAATATTTCATCGCTTGTGCTGAAAGTCGCCAGGTAGTAGTAGCATTATTCAAATCTACCACTTGTTACACCTAACAAAGTCAGAAAACAAGCACTTCGACCGATTTATATAATCAGTGGTCCGGCCATACCTTCAACCAGTTGCTGGCAGAAACACCCTTCTAAGCTCTTTCACAGTAACCTTTTTCCTGCAAGTGGGGCATTTACTTTGCACTTTCATTGCAGCCCTGATGCAATTGTTGCAAAAAATATGGCCACATCTTGTTGACATTTCTTCTACTAATGGACCCATACATACTGGGCAGTTAAAAACAGGATCCGTTGAAGGTTCTGGTGGCATTCGCATGTTTTCCGTCTGTAAATGAAATATTCAAGTCAGCAATTTGAATTCCGAACCATTTGCAGTCAGCTACTCGGTATATTCACAAAAATGTCTCAACTCAACCTATCAAAATTATATTTCAAAAAACTACCAAATAACAACATTTATCTTCCTAAACTTTTTAATGAGAATTTAAACATTACTATTGAATTCTATTGTAAGATTAAAGCATAAAATATCGAACCTATGTAAAATTTCTTAAGCTTGTTGGTAAAATTTCTCAAGCTTGTTCTCTATTTTCATGCTCATGACAACTATTGGGTAAATTCCTCTTAACACACCACACCAGCCCTGCCTTGCTCCTCAGCACGCTTTACCCTCACTCCTTTCATCTAACTCCTGTGGACGGTCAATGACCCGGTCATCAATTCATCACCAGACTACAACGAGTTCCCTGGCACTGGAAGCACCACACCTTCCCAAACTCCATCCCAGTTCTGAATCTGAGAGCATAAATTTCTGATTTCTTTCCCTCCCATGTCACCAGAAATTTCACTATTTGTCTTATCTGACACATAAGGTTGGCATATATGTGGATTTTAATTCTACTTGTTGATCGTGGTGTGATTTGGGTTGATATGATTTAATTGGATATGACTGGGATTGATTGTAAATTAACTGAGAGGTTATTTTGTAATTATTACTCAAACACATTGTCTTTTATCCTCACTACATAAGATGATCAAGCATATCAATACTCACCGGCTACATTTCTCCCATTCTCTCTAGCTCTCTTCCTCATATTCTCTCCATCTTCCTCAAATTTCTGTCTCATATTCCATAATTCTCCTCCCTCCCTCTCCCTCTCAATGGCTGTTAAGTGAGATAATCTAATGGAGACTTGGTAGTATGGATACTGATAGGATGCTCAACAGATCATGGTGCATGAATAGGAAATTAGTTGTTGACTTAATCATAATTGTTTGTTATTTATTTTTAATTAAGTAAAGATTCAGTTTATTAAATCCGTTAGTGGCATAATGGGGCATCAGTCATGGGTAGTTATCCTAGGGAGTTAGTTGTAGATCTGTGGTTATAAATATCTGGGCCTATGCAATCCAACGTATGGATGAATGAATTAATTAATATTAATTCTGAGTATTGAAGATTCTCCTTTCCTTTTGGCTTCTTTTATCTTTCAATTGTGAGATCCTTGCATTTGAGAGAAATTACGAGAGATTGATGAGTTCATAGATCCTGAGACTTATCGTTTTGGTAACAAAGCCTTGTCGATCCACCATGGAAACCTCATTTTTCCAGATACTCCCAAGTCTAGCGTCGCTCCATTCCTAGGTGAGAGAATATGACTTTTTTTCAATCTAGTGCCTCGTTCCAAAAAAAAAAAAAGAAAATTTTGACGAATCCTTCTGTCTCCGATCCAGTCTCTGTTTTTCTGAAGAATCCATACTCAGTCGCAGTCCACGTCGTCAAGTCCTAAACATCGGGAGTAGTCAGTCCAGAACTTGTCGATGCAACTCGCCCATCGTCCCCATCTCCTATCATCAACTCACCCATTGTTCGCATCGCAGCGTCCATCCGTATGCTTGTGCAACTAGCGTTGGTGTCGCTTAGTTCGCGTCACTCGTCGTCTGCTCATCGTGCATCCGTCCGTGTGCTCGTGCATTACTCCTAGGCTTGCTCCGATGTGCATCAGTCCTAGCTCATGCCGTTGCAGGTATGGGGAGCTCGTCGTCCAGTTCCAATCCACCACTACTCCTGCTCTGGCTCATTCTCACCCTGGAAATGGAGAAGAAATTGGACCGTGGGCCCAAGCCCATTTCCCATGCCAACCGGACTGCTTTACTTTCACTGATGGAAGTAAACATTAAAGGCTCCCATGTTCTAGCCCTCCTAGAACTTGTAGGGGAATCACAAGCCCAACATCCACCTTGAGGGCAAGGTGGTTTTCGAGGGAGGGAGTAATGATAGGATGCTCATCAGATCATGGCACAGGAATAGGAAATTAGTTGTTAACTTAGACATAATTGTTTGTTATTTATTTTTAATTAAGTAAAGAGTCAATTTATTAAATCCGTTGGTGGCATAGTGGGGCATCAGTTATGGGTAGTTATCCTAAGGAGTTAGTTGTGGATCTATGGTTATAAACATTTGGGCCTCTGTAATCCAACATATGGATGAATGAATATTATTTCTGAGTATTGGAGATTCTCCTTTCCTATTAGCTTCTTTTATCTTTTAATTGTGAGATCCTTGCATTTGAGAGAAATTAGGAGAGATTGATAAGTTCCTAGATCCTGGGACTTATCAGATACCAAGTCCTACATTAAATAAAATGGAATGATCAATGGAGTATTTAAGTGGGTTGTTTCTCTCACCTCAATAGCTTTTTGGGGTAGGGTTCCCCATCCCACTTAGATACCCATCAATTGTTATCAGAGCTAAGTTAATGACCTCTCCGGAAAGGGCTAATCATGGAGGGTTCTGAATGGCAAAAGGCCAAGTAAAGTACTGAGAAGTGTAGCCGCCGAAAAGTCAACTTTTCATGGGCGTTTAATTGATGGAGACTTGGTAGTATGGGATACCAAGTCTTATGTTAAGTAGAATGGGATGCTCAATGAGTCATTTAAGTGGGTTGACTCTCTCACCTCAATAGTTAGCTTTTTGAGTAGGGTTCCTTATCCCACTTAGGTACCCCATCATAATCACTTACATTGATCCAAGCACGAGCAACCCATATTAAAAAGCAAACATTATAGGGCACAGTCCCATCATGACCCAGGTACTGCTGCTACTTACGATGAGTAAAAAGTGTACTGGTAAAAGGACGAAATGATGAACCGACTTCATATGTGTAGAATTAAAATAGTTAACCGCTCCAGGACATCCTGTTCCTAACCAGAACCAAAAAGTGTGCAGAAAAAAAGCCGAATGTTCAGTTGCATAATGTTAAGTTTAAACCATTTCACTTTAGTGTGATGATAAGCATTGATTTCACCACCAATGACATGAAAATGTGTTGAGAAGTTGAAGGTAGATGCAATCAGAAAAACAGCAATTTACTTCAATTAGAATAAACCATACACTAGATTCCAATGAGAAATAGGAGATATTAAAATCAACATATGCACAGTAAGAAAACAGAACACATTTTAAACTGATGTATAAGAAAAGAAGCATAGAACATAAAGTATAACATGAATGAAAAGGATTGATTACCACTGAACTGTTACTGGTGGCTTCAAGGTCTACATAAAGATCACAGTTAATAATTGTTTGGTTTGAGGATCTTCTTCTGCGTTTGTTGCGATCATTATAGGTTCCTCCAGTCCACTCTTCTGTAATAAACATGAACAACAAAGAAATATTAACAACTACCATCAGTAAAGGAGAAACTTAAGAGACTGGGTGCACAGGTGCTCCATATTTCACATATGGTTGTCTGTCAAATCCACATCATATTTTCTGAAAACCATTCAGCAATTCTACTACTTCTGTTCAATTGAAGCAGTTTCCCATTACTTATTTATAAGCTTTCTAAACCTTTGCAAAAAAGAGATATTTTTTATTAGTATCGTCGCAACCTTTACAATCTTTGGTCATAGTTATCAGTCTAGCCATTAACGTAACGAGCAAGACAGACTCAACCATTCACGTCAAATGCAATACACAGAAACAAAACCAGAATTAGGCAAGTTCTTATAAAATTTCATTCCCCAAAATAACTAACCTGATGCCCTGTCCTGTCCTCCATGAATCACATAGTTAGCAAAGAGATTAATCAGACCCTCCACCCTCACCACAATCTAGGAGCATTTCACATCCTAGGTTAAATCTAAGTCCTAAAGAACTTAACTCCAGCTTAACCAACAATTGGCTTTCCTTGGCAAACAATTAATCCACAAATTTTGAAGAAATCATTATTCGAATCATTCCCATTTCTCTCTGAATAGAAGAACAGACAAAGCTCTACCATAGTGAAAGCCCACTGCTCCAAAGTAATTCTCATACAATATAAACGAAGGAGCTAGTAAGAACGTGATAGATGTGGTAAATAAGTTCTGGCTTACATAAACTTCTTATTTATAGTGAGAAGCCTACGAAAACATAATACTGGTTAATGAGCATACGGACAGAATTCAGAAAAACAAGGGGACAACACTTGAAACAAACACTCAGCAGCACAGCACAAGAGAATTAAACACAGGATCGTAGTTGTCAAAAACATGACTTAACTCCCCAATTTTAGAGTGTCGCCATTTCTATATTCATAGTGGGTTAAGTAACTAGCAAACTTATCTAAATCCCAAACTCATCAAGTGACCAGCATAAACTGATAGAGTACCAGATATCATGAGATCGTGGATGGAGATACTGGATCAATTTATTACCATAATTTTAGGATCTATTAGTTTATTTTATGTATGAATAATAAAGAGATAATATTTATAAATATCTCGGTTAGTATTTTTATTTTAAGTATTATTAGGATATAGTATATTTAAATTAGAATATATTAATATATCTTGAATTCAAATATTCAAATATTTGAATAAAGATATTAAGATTATTTTAAATTAATTATTGTAATCTCTTTTCTTATAAATAGGCTAGCGTTCCCAGAGCTAGTCATGGAAAAATAATATATCGGTTTTGTTCTCTGTACTTTCGAGAGATTCTCCTAAAGTATTTGGCTAGTGAGGATGAGTAAAGTAAGATCCTTTCTCTCTTTTCCTTATTAGAGTTGGCTTCATTAGTTATGAGTTTAAGATCCTTGCTCATATTCTAATAGAGATTTTCTTCCATCCTTTATTAATTTGTGGGGTTAGATCCTGACTCCATGCTTTAATAAGGACCTATCATCTCTTTCTTGCTTTCTACTAATTTAGGATCATGACATTTGGTATCAGAGCCGTTCGTCCAATAATGATGTGGGTTTTCAAAGCTGCAGATTATTTTCAAGATTATCCTATGGATTGTACTGTGCGCATTTTGTTGGATATCGTGCATCCAATCATCCTTTTGAGCGAAGCTTCATTGTTAGCGTCTCTTTAACCCAATCCGGCATCTGGACTTTTGAGTAGCCCAAAAGAACAATTCCCTGCACTTCGCCTTGAGGGCAAAACGATTTTTCAAGGGGGAGTAATGATAGAGTACCAGACACCATGAGATAGTGAATGAAAATAATGGATCAATTTTTTACCATAATTTTAGGATCTATTAGTTTATTTTATGTACAAATAATAAAGAGATATTATTCATAAATAACTCGATTAGTATTTTTAAGTATTATTAGGATTTAGTATATTTAAATTATAATATATTAATATATCTTGAATTCAAATATTTAAATATTTGAATAAAGATATATAGATTATTTTAAATTAATTATTGTAATCTCTTTTCTTATAAATAGGATAGCCTTCCCAAAGCTAGTTATGGAGACATAATGTATTGGTTTTGTTCTCTGTACTTTCGGGAGATTCTCCTAAAATATTTGGCTAGTGAGAATGATTGGAGCTAGATCTTTTCTCTCTTTTCCTTATTAGAGTTGGCTTCATTAGTTATGAGTTTAAAATCCTTGCTCATATTCTAATGAAGATTTTCTTCCATTATTAATTTGTGGGGCTTTGACTCCATGCTTTAATAAGGACCTATCATCCCTTTCTTGCTTTCTACCAATTTAGGATCCTAACATAAACTCTTTCAACTCAGACATTTCCAAGGCCAGTAGGGCTATAACTTCAATTAAATTGTTGAATTAAAAGTTGTAGCATTGAGGATCAAACCCGATGGTTCAACAGCTTGAAATCCTTAACAAATAGAAGGAATATTTTATTATTTACCTCTTTTATTATGGGTAATCAAATTAACTAACTAATAATTAATAAAGCATAAATTAATTTTGAAGATATAGATTATATTTTGTACCAAATTTACTTCAACAGATGGTAAAATTGTACACTTCTACTTGGTGCAGTGTTCAAACTCAAGACCCTTTGATGAATTTAAATCTTCACAAGTTCGCTAATATCATCAAATTTGATGGTCAAATAAAATGGTTAAATTATAGCTAAAAAATGAGATAAAATAAATATATTAGAAATTGATTACCATAAATAAAATTATGATTATATTTTATTAGAATTTTTTAATTAAATAGTGTACATTATGAACATAACTGAATTTCTTTTCATTTAGGTAATTTGGATAAGATTTGCAATGTATATTACATCTTGATTATATATATTTCACATTTAAGCATCTATTTATTGACATGACTTACGATACAAATTTATATTATAAGTTTATATCTTCTTCACAAGTTTAGTTAAGCTCACAATTTTGATAACCTTGGTGCTTGTTTGGGAACTTTGTTCCCAAAATTGTGCACGTAAGCTGAGATAAAACCATATCAAAATCCGTAAAAACCATCTCGAAATCCATAAAACTATCTAGAAATCCGTAAACTCCTTTCTCCCAACGGAACTCTTTTCCCCAAGCGGAGTTCCCAAACACACACTTGCACAGCATCAACATACCCACAAGAGGCCAAGTTTCTCCCTAGAAATCTTCTGTAAATTCGTCCGTACCATTTTCACAGAACTCTCTAAATCAAATATTCAGTAAAAATGCCAATATCTCTACCCCAATTCAATCAGCACAATTCCTAACTTCCTCAGTTGTTATTTCACCCCAAATTTACCTCTTCTACACTTCAACCCCACTCCTCTTTTTCTGCACTTTTCTTATTTCTTTTTATTCTTTCTTCTCGTTATACACAAAAGACAAACAAAACAAGGCAGCTCTATCCTATCTCAGAGATGAGCTGGTTCTTCCTCCAGAAAATTAAGCAAATTCATCGATGAGTGAACACATCATAAAATCCTGGTGGAACAGGTAAAGTGCTTAGAAAGATGATCAGCTGCTTCATTGCCACTCCACTCCTTTTGATTCTTCTATAATATCCCAGATATCTATCAGTTGGTCACAGGGGCAGAAGAGTGGAATGAAGCATAGCATAGCAAAGAGCGGACTGAATATCATCAATGTACATAACATAATATCAACAAGTGAATAAAATCAAACTACCGCATTCATAGAGTTCAAAAAGAAAAGCGGCACAAGAAGGATCACTAAAATAAAAAAATGATTTCAAGAAGAACAAAGAAAAGAAAGGAAAAAGAAATGCTTGAAGAGTTATTAAAATTCACTTATAAAAGAAATGCCATATAATATTTCGGTCAAGAAAACACATTGGAGGAAAGGGTTGCCATGTTACCTAAATCCACATCAACTATATTCCTCCTACGATTTCTTCTCAAATTATTTTTAGCCTAGATGAAAGAAAATTTGGAGAAAAGGTTAGTTTCCAACATATAAATCTAATGCAGAATTTAATGTAAAATAAAATCAGAGAACAGAAGGTTGCAGTCATGCCTCAGCAAAAGCCCTGGGACTGGATTCAACAACGTCATCATCTTCAATGGCCTCCACATCAATCATCACAGGTTGTGCAACTGGCAGTTGCTGGCCAAATTGAAATTCTTGAGGCGCCAATTGATCTGAAGGTACTTCCTGATTCTCACATGGTGGGAAACAGTTCAGGTCCAAGTTTAAAACTGTCTTCCTCCTTCGACCACTTCTGACAGCATGGCCCCTGACTGCTTGAGTACTCATTGTGAACTATAATCCCCTATTCAAATCAGGAAACCTGAAAACCCGAAATTACAAGGCATGGGAATATTGTTATGAATAATGATGAATTTACACAGCTAAAAAGGAGGCAAAAATTAACAGCTGGAAACCAGATGAAGCATGAAATAGCGAAAAATTAGAGGTGCTGAAAAATAAAAAAAGAAATACTAGATATATAATCATATAACTACTTATTCCCATCCGGTCAACTCTGGAGAAGTTACGAATAGAAAAGCTTCAAAAGGTTTCAAGATTTATTGGGAACAAAAAGTTTATAAAAAAATCAACATAATAATCTATAACTTAAACATGTTCTTATTTCAGACAGTAAAGTAACGAAGATAACTACTCATAGAAATCTTCTCCTATATTTGCAGCAGTTGAACATTAAAACCAAACCTTTCGGCAAATTTTACTCTACCCAAGTAGCAGAAATGGAAAGGAATCCAGTCAGAAAAAGAAACTTCATCGAACAAAAAGATACAAAAGAAAAGTAGAGTAATCACCAGACGATCAAAATTAGAGAGCGTCGAAAGATTATTCAGAGAAATAAACCACGGCTAATCGCGATAAAGCATTCAGAAATAGCAGCCGACAAGCATGACCAAGTTTGACCAGCGAGCTTCATATATTCAACAACTTAAAAAAACCGAAGTGAATATTCAAAGCAAAATCGGGCCTTTTCACTCCAGAAATATCATTTCCTACATATCGTACGCAAAAATCAAAACAAAAAATAAACGGTATGCTCCCGGGGGGGCATATGAAGAGCGAAATTTTCAGGCACCGATAGACAAAAATGAGACAAACCACAAGTAATGCAAAGCGTCGATGAAATCAACGAATTGAAACCAAAAGGAAGAAATCAAGCCAAGCATTCAGAAATCGAAAGCGAAAAAACCGACCTAACAGACCGACTTCTGCATGGAAAAGGAAAAACGCATAAGGAAACGGAAGTGAGAAAACGGACCTTTTCAACCGAAGAAGCAAATCGGAGGCACAAAGAGCTTCACAGGCAGAGAATCGGTAGATTCCCCCCTTTTGCTTCCATTCGAACAAGGAAGATTCTGCGAAGATCATAAAAGGAACAGAGATGGCGAAGGGATGGCTGTGAACGGAGAGCGTGTGAAGACCAGCGCGTAGAGAATGACGAAGCGGGTGTTCCCACGTGGCACAAGTTTACGTACGTCCCGTGGCTTAGAAAAGACTTCCGTAAGTGAAAATACTTCTGAGATTATTCCCAACGTTCAAAATATTGACACTAATCAGAATAATAAATATTATTAAAAATATTTTTAATTTTAAAATTTTTAAAGTACTAGTTTTTAATAAAAAATATAAAATTGTATATTTTATTTGCTAATTTACCCCTTATAATTGAATTTTAATTTATTTTTAATTGTTTATACAAATTTTAACAAAAAGAACATTGCAGCGGAAGATCAAAATTGTATCATTTTATAATAATGTAAAATGATTTAAAATTTATGTTTCTAAGATGTTTTTAAGTCTATGGGTGTATTTAGAAAATTACTAAATAAATGCTGGCAAAAAAAAAGAAAAATACTAAATAAATGATTTTCAATAGATGAGATGAAAATTTTATATTATTTTTAACTGTTCAAATTATTCTTAACAATATATTATGTTGATTAATAATTTAATGTTAAAGTATACTTTTAGTCCTTTATATTTACATCAGGTTTCATTTTATTCCTTTAAGTTTAAAAGTACACTTTCAATTCGTCAAACTTAACGCCGTTAATGTCTCTTAACGGAAATTGCTGACTCATCAAACTTAAAGTTGTTATTTTAAATATTTTTTTATTATACACAATTTAAAATATCAAATTTATTATATTATTAAATTAAAATTAAAATGTGAGCATGTTTTGTCATCGTTAAATTTAAAGGACTAAAATTGTACTTTTTAAATTTAAATGACGAAAATGAAACGTAACCCAAACATAAAAGACTAAAAGTATACTTTAACTATAATTTAATAGTGGGATTTATTTTTGTACAGAAAATGAACCCCCGGCAGCTAAGGTTGCGAGGCAACAAGCAAATATGATTATGTTTGGCAAAGCGTTTAACAGTCCTAAAAATACGTTCAATAGTGTTTTTTCGTAAAACGAGATAATATAATCACACATTTATCTCGTAAATGGTAAAAGCACTTCTCTATCACTTTTCTAAACGGATACATTATCACGATCCTGCATTAAAAGCAGTCCAATCTCCTTGGGAAAATCATCTACAATCAGCAAGTCAGCTGCCATGCTTCGCGACAATACTGCAGCAGCTCAACCTCCCATTCATGTTCCAACATACCTTCAATCTCATGAAGAATAGAATAATTTTTATGAGGGAATGGGATCGGTGATTGCAATAATTGGATTAATTCACCACAACCACTCTCAGCTACTACATTACGGTAGCTTTGCTCTGATGCGATCTTCAATCCCCAAATAACACCCCATGCCTCAGCTAATAGAATGCTGCATGGACCAATTTTATATATGAATGCCTGAAGCAGCTCCCCATTGTGGCCACGCAGGACACCCCAATACGTGCAACAGACATTATATGCATTCCTTGAGCCATCCACATTAATCTTGACCATCCCAAACATGGGACGCGACCAAGACAAGAATGGTCTGGAACTTTGCTGGTTTTGTAGCAGAGGGGATGAGCCCTCAGGATAAATAACATAGAGTGCGAGCTAATAACTCGCTTGCTGTCCAAATATGTTGATTGAACAATTGGTCATTACGAGCTAACCAGATATGTCTGCACAATATCGCAAAACACGCTCTCCATTGTCCATTAGGCAACAAGCAATCATACACTTTCCATTGGGAAACATCCTTTGAAAGGGTTGTAGGGACAGATCTTCCAACTTCTCCAGATGAGGTACCCAATGATCTTTCCAAAATGAAATTATTCTTCTGTTAGCAAATCTCCAAGAGATAGGTGTGTTTGGATAGCCCGTTGGGAGAACGGACATAGATTCTGAGGTAAATACATGAGAGAAATTTTGTCTCAGTAAACGCAGGAATGACTTTTGGGCTAACCAAACATAGCACTATCTTTCACAGTTTTTCAATTAGCCCTAATCCCTTTCCACGTTGATGAATCAAGACGGCTTTTCTCAACGATGGGATTCAAATCACTCCCAGCCTTATACTTCTCCCTTAGAAACTTGACCCACAACAAATCTGGTTCATGAATCTCAACGATGGTATTCAAATCACTCCCAGCCTTATACTTCTCCCGTAGAAACTTGACCCACAACAGATCTGGTTCATGAATCTATGCCTATCCAAGTTTTGTCATGAACATTTGGTTTTGGTGTCTAGCCTGCCCAACCCCTCCTCCTCATGGTACAAACCCTCTCCCAAGCCACCAAGTGAGGTCGTTTATTGGTTACAGTACTTCCCATGGGAAATTTTTAGGTGTATTTAGAAATCTGTTGAAAAAATGATTTCACACAAGTCTGCATAAACATGTCCAATGAGAGAAGTTTTATCTCGATTTACATAAACATTATTTTCAACCTAATTGCCAAACATTCAGTGCTTCTCTTATCAATATCGTGACACATCCCCAAAAGGTAAGGGAACAGTCTGCATCTCTTATCAGCATCTACTGTTTGTCCCCATAACTGTTTATGAAAAGAATCTATTTGAGGGTACGAAACTCTAAATTTGAGGGAACCTGTACATGCGTCCTCGTTTCTGTACAAATTCTCTAAATATATCCTACCCATATGCACGTTCTCTAGAGCATCATACGACCAAACTCCAGAGTCAAGTTTTAGAGCTTCGATTTTATTGAAATTCTTAGTAGTGCGATTCAACATTCAATTAACAATTGATGGATGGAAGTGAAATGTCGAAATTAGAAGAAACGTTTGCTTTATATATCTTTTAATTTCAATGAAAACCCATGTAAGTTTTCAAATTTTAACAAAAATATCTATAATTTAGGTTAAATAAAGGAAATGTCGTTGTATTAAATAAATCACTCTAAAACCAATATCACCGATAATTAAAAGTTCAAATATGAAGTTACGCATGTCAAGTGTAAAAGCAATAGAAAAGTTGGGGGAAATGAAACTTCTGGCTTTCAGACTCTTTTCTCAGTTATTGATTTGATCCTTATAGCATGATCATTATTCATTTCATGCTAACAATTTTAAAACTGTTAAAATATTGGTCGTCAGGCTTTTTAGAACGAAATTTGGTCATTAGACTTAAGCCTATGTGTAATAGAATAAAATTACTTGGCATTAGGCATTAGACGTAATGAAGACAAGCAAACCCTATTAACTTTACCCCTTTCCCCTAAGATGTTAGAGATCAAGCCAGTTTAAAGAAAGGTCAAGCCCGGTCTCAAAATTGATTATTTGTTTCTCTTTTCCTTACATAGAACAATCATAATGGTGATTGACCATAATAATGATTAAATTACTGTTCTGTACGACACTTTATGTAGTTTCCTTGAGCTCTTTTGACCAAAACATGTTGCTCATTAAAAATCAAATGAATAGAATGTGTCGACTTGGAAACGCGGTAGAAAAATATTTTTACGTAAGCCGGGGTAAATAAATGGAGGAGATTATCTTGTTTTACAGAAAAATACTGTTGAACGTACTTTTGGAGATTAAATAAACTTTTTCAAACAAGCACAATATGAAGTTGATTGTTGAACTTCATAAGCCTATCATAATCCTATAATTTGGGCATCTGAAAATTTCTCCTCCTAAGATTAGAAGTTTAGAACCAGTAGAAATTATACTTTATGAAGCCTAATTACAAGAAAAAAATTTTGATGCGAATAGGATGATGCTTGGAAGGGTAATTAATACAACAACCAAATCATAATATGATTTTCAGCTTGCGTTCTGAATAGATTACTCAGGATAAGATTCCTCAACAGTTTAAAAAGCATGTTCAAGACACGGTTGATTCTTACTAGTTTTGTCTAGAAGAAGCAAGGAAAGGAAATTAAATCTGGAACACCAGAGAACTATCAGACACAGAAACAATTGGCAGTCTGCAATAAAAGTACTGCAACAAAGATTTATTTAGTTCATGAGCAGCAATAACACAACATCAAGCTTTCAAAGACTCTCCAGCTTTTACCAGATCATGAAGGGCCTTAGAAATTTGCTCCTCTGACAAACCTTCCAATCTGATGCCTTTCTCAACACCCAAGTCTGTGACCGACAAGTGACACATGCAAAATTACTTTGTGGACTTTTTATCTAGCACGGGTGCAATAAAAATCAAATATCCTACGAAAGTTTACAGACATCTGATCCTCATGTTAGCATGCTGATCTTGTCGTTTGTATGCCACACTAGACGACAAGCATCATTATTCATTTAGTCACTTGCAAAATACAGAAAGATCGATGAAATTTTAGAAAGACTTCCTCCTTTCACTTTTCTTCCAGAATTTCTCCATTTCTTGCATTCACTCTCTCCCCCTTCTACAGAGAGAGGAGGCGAAAGTATAATCTCTTACAAACAGTCTCGCGAAGAAAAAGGGCCAAGATTAAAACTCTAGAAGTTTGGAACATCAGATATCTCAGGGGGATAGAGAACTTACAAAATGCAAATCTAAGATTCATAGTCTCACAACTCAATTGATGAGAAGAAATCAAACGGAAAGATTAAAAATATTATGTTAAAACTTAGTTGCAATCAAACATGATATACTATTCTACAAATTACAAAGAAATCATACTTTAGGTCCCTGCAAGCTAAATAGACAGAGTTCCAATCAAATACAAGACTACACTTTAGGAACTCAAACTCTGGACTAATAAATGAAGCTATAATCCCAATACATTAATTTTCCTTTTTAAGTCTTGAAAATTATGATATAACATTAAGGGCACAAGGCATTAGAATGGTGTCATCCAAAGGGAATAAAGACAACTACAGCATGAGAAATTCAAAACACAACAAAACATAAAATGAGACTATGACAGGTGATACCATATCTTGCCCACAATTGGGGTTCGACCCCACAGCATTCACGGATCAATATTGGCAATTTGGGGTTCAATGTCTTTAGTTCCTTATAGTTCTTCTCTACAAATGCCCTGGGACAACAATGAGAGCACGTATCAAACTTGGATGCATAAAAGGTCTATTTAAGCTTAGCCAGTAAGCACAAGCGTGTGTGTGTGTGGGGTAAGAGAAAACATGAAAATTTATCAAGCGAGAGGATACTAGAATTATGACCTTGTGGTTGAGCTTGCAGGTGATGTCTGGCACATCAGAAACCGAACCTCCTTCAGGTACTTCGAAAGATTTCCTCTCCACGCCATTGCTAACCTGGAGGCCCAAATCTAGAGTATGAGAAGGCAAAGCCAAATATAGGACATAATAAACGATCAAGACAACTAAATCCGTCGTATATCCAAATGTTGATGGGCACATTAAATCATAATTATTAGAGTTTTGTTCTGAAAAAATGTACATTTACAATCAAGTCCTCAAATTTCATTTTTCATAAGAAATAAAACAAACAAATACATCATGAGAAACAAAAAAAAAATATTAGACCCAGAAGAGAACTCGTAATCAGAAATCAGTATCCAGGCAAAGATTAAACAATAGATACCAGTGTGGTGATTGGGCGAAGCTCTGAGCCTGGATACTGGGATAATTAGACAGATAAAAGAGCATAAAACAAAGAAGATATTACTGAAATTAAAATGAAAAAAATAAATAGACTGGAAGGGATAGAGAGAAGACCAGCCTCACGCCGTTAAGTTGCTCTCCGTCTCACAGACGACCACCGGCTTCCCGCTTCCTCTGTTCCTCAGATCTCTCGATACGCACCAATGAAAAGGTCGCGTCCGGATTGTCCCTGCTTTGGCCCGATGGTTCCCTCTGCCTCCACCAGGGAGACGACGCCGTTTATTTGATCCGTTTGACAAGGGTGGTGGAAGTGATTTTTGGTATAATTTCTCTCAAAAAATAAATTCTTGATAGAAGTTGGAGGAATATCGCATATGATTTAAATTTGGATAAAATTAGAAAAATGACTTTTTTTGTAAAAATAATTATTTAAATAAATATTATAAAAGTAACTTTTAGTAAAAACCAATTTAAAAAGGTATCAATATCATTAAATAATATATATATATTATTTTAAATATTGTGATACAATAAGAGAAAAATAAAATGATAAAAATGAAATAAAAGAAAATACATGTAAACTAAATATCATTGAAAAGTAAAATTGTTCGAATTTGACCATTCAGAAAACCACAAGACGCAATAGATCTTTTTAACAACCCACCAATTCATTAGGAAAGAAGAATTATATAATTAATATGGTTCAGGATGCCAGCTAGATAAAAATAAGTTGAAATTCAAAGCAACAATTACACATCAAAAGGCTAAAAAGGAAATGAAAGAAAAATCAAAATATAGCCTGATTGGCAAGTGCCTTTATTCAACAAATCATGTATATTACATATATAAGCATATTTTGGTCCTGATAAACACATTGGGTTTCAGTTTGGTCCTGTGAAGTTGTCACCATAAACACATTTCATTGATTTTTGATGCAGGATGAGATCCTTGGTCCTTGAATATTTACGAGTGCCACATAGACCTCATGATCCATCACAAGAATAATTTTATCTCTCTTTCCGTTGAGAATCAAATTCTTCTCTTTCCAGAAATCATTATTTGCACCAGCCAAAGCAACAACCCTGAAGAAGCCAGGTGTAAGGATAGAAGCATCAGTATAGGGAAAGACTACAAACTTTTCAAAACTATCATCAATATAACACAAGGTATTGACTTCAACTTTCATCATTGTATCAGTCATGGATACCTGACACAACAACTTTTTCAAAGCTTAAGTTATGGGCACATGCCAATTCATCATATAAATAAAGAATGTAATATACATCAATTCTTATGATAATAAAAGTAGATTTTAGACCTTCTCTAGAGTATATCATCAACCAAAATAGTAATCCAGGTTTCTAAAAGGCTTGCAAAGTTCATTAACATTATTAAAAGTAAATCAAAGTAGCATACAATAACCAAGTTTTGCATACAACTCAGAGCATATAACGACGAAGACAAGCCTTATCCTACTGGGTAGGGACAATTCTGTGCAAGGTTATTTTGATTTTTGAGCTAGTAAGATTTCATTTCAATATTTTAAGAATGTGTCTGTAGGCGCACTTATAATTCATTCAATAAGTAGTGTGCCTATAAAAGCCTAAGAGGTTCATGTTTTGAAGTTTCTGTGCAACTTGATTCTAGCCGCACCATTCATCATACATTGTTGGCATACCTTTGCTTTGTCATCAGTATCATGTTTCCGGACATATGGTCTTTGGGTGGGCGTGCCAGGCGCTTGTCCAGCGCTAGCTCTCTCCTCCCTTACTTTGTCAAAAAGTTGAGTGTAGCCATCAGCTGACGCCGGGTCATTTTCATCCCACTCACCAAATCTGGGAACAGCAGCATCTTTGTCAGGCTGCAACACCAGAATGCTAAAAGATTAGAATTTAATTCCAAGGTCTGAGTTTATTCATAAAATCATTCAAAGAGGCAATTGATATTTGATATTGGGATGGCTGTCTTTGATAACCAGAATGCGGTTTTACTCTTGGCGCAATCTGCATTAAGATTTTTCATTCTTAAAAACACGTTACGATAAACAGCAGGACAGGAGAAATAAAGAACTAACAGATTCATCTCCTCGAGTAGGTGTTCTTAGTCGGGATCTTCCTGGTGTACCATGGTTGCTTTCGTAGGAATTCTTTCCTTCCCAAGCAGAGGGACTATCTCTGCCTGGGGTCTTTGCCACACGATGAAGTGGTGAGCGCTCAATACTATACTCAGTCCCAGCACTTTGTCTTGCAGGTTTTTGACGAGTGTCAGCAGAACCTACTCCCTGATGATGTGCAGAATCATTGCCACTTCTATTGCCCATATTGTCATGACGTGCTGGAGAGTCAGTAAAAGGCTTAGGAACGGCATCATCCTCTCTCTTTTGTGATTCAAGTGTTGATCTCACTGATCCTTTTCCAGTTTGATCCTCAGAATTAACCAAGGGTTCAGTAGGTGGGAGATTGGAAGAAGATGGATTATCATCTGGATTTCCCTCAGGAACATTTGGATTTGTCCTTGAGCCAGTTCGGTCTTTTCGTGCCTTCTCAGAACAAGCTGCATAAAGAACATTATCTTCATTTTCCCAACTGCCAGATCTCGGTACTTGAGAACGTTGCTGTCACATTGATACATTAAAAAGAGCCTGTTAATCTACCAGTAAAATATCAATAAATAGAACCCAAAATACCGGTTTAAAGGGAAAATGGCTTTTCTTCCACAGATTAGGATAAGAGTCAACAGTGAGAATATGGTAAAGAAAAGAAATACTAGCTCGTTTGACTTACATGGCAATGAAGATTAAATTTGGCACAAAAGGAAGGTTGGTGTAGAAGGCTAAAAAAACAAGGGAAGGAGAGAGGGGGGAGGGGGAAGCGGTAGAAAGAATATGAGGGAGAAGACAATAGTTGAAAGTTCTTAATATTATCCAATGGCAAAGCTCATTCAAATGAAGGGTTTTATAACATATTTATAGAGTCCTACTAATCTTTTAAACAAAATCTAAACAATTGTCAATTAAAATAGTAGTTGACCCTAATAATCTATAGATTGCATTAATTCAAACAAATGCCCAAATCAAAACAGGAAATAGAATCAAATATTCTTCTTTCTCTTACAAGCAGTGAAAAAAAGAAACAGAGAAACAGAGAAAGAAAAGAAAAGAACCACCAAAGAGATGTTGTTGATGAGTGATGGCATACAGAAAGTATTGGAAGAATTTATTTAAGATCCTTCCCTTTCAGCCATCTTGTGGCAAAATTGTACAGTATGCATTAGCTATTAAAAAGTATTTTTGTGCATAATCAAATGAACAATGCGGCCATTTGGGTAAAAGAAATGTGAAAAGTGGTAACTTTAACAGCTGTAACAGTAGATAATTTAGCATCCCATAAAGCTTAATTTAAGTCTCAGGCAAAGTTTTCCTAATAGGTTAAGAAAGAAAATCATGCAAAGCACCACAACAAAGCCGACATGATAATTTTTTCCAATGCAAATGAAATATTAGATAGATAATAGACTTCAAAATTCAAGCACTCCTGCGACCACAGTACAGCAAATTACTGCAAACATGGCACATTGTAATCAGAGAGAAAGGGATGTGTGCTCGGAAGAAATATATTGTTTAATTAAATTTCCTGCATCAATATACACAGAAAATACTTTGTAAAAGTTGCTATCTCCAACAACAAACAAGGGAAAACAAATATCTCCAAAGAACAAAACTCGTACAGTTTAACTGGCAGCTTATATTGATCCAGCAAGAGGAAACGCCAAACATCTTAAGGTCTTCCACAATCCTCAAACACTTGGCAAAAAGCATCTTTGGTCCTCGAACTTTTTACGGAAGTCCTTAATTTTTTAAAGCATCACTAGAGGACCAAAGATACACTTTTGCCAACACTTATAACTAGAATACCTAGTTGTTAAGGTTTTCCATAATCCTCACCAAAAATTTATTTCAAAAATTCACTTAAAGAGATGAAAGGGGCGTGGGGAGAAAGAAAGGAGCCTCGATTCAACCTGCGTAGCATAACTTCAAAACAGCGTATATGGATTATAATCATAAAAGCAGCTGCCACTTACCAGCATAAACCAATAAAACTAAACATCACAGGATTCTAATCCAATATGCTCGATCTGGCCGTCAAACAGAATCTAAGTTCAACTTGATCAAGACATCAGAAGGTGAAGAAAAAGAGATTCTCAACATGGGGAGGGGAAAAGCAACATAATGCAGGTGATTGAAACCCCGATTCTCATCAAGACGGTGAGATAAAGCATGACGAACCTAAGAAAAAGAACGCTATCCAAGATAATATAAATGAAAAAAAAAATTACCGCCATTTCTTCCTGAGCTGAACTCGCCAAGAAGCTCAGAAATTGCAAGGACTAATTCGTCAATAAATTAAGCTTCACGGACCAGACCACATAAAGAACTCAACGCAAGAAGACCCTCCACAGAATTGAAGGACCCAGAGGAGGGGGAGGTTTACTACCATTGACCGGTGCCACCGGTAATGTCTGACCATTCTCTTCTTCCTTTCTCTCTGTAAATTCCGAGTTTCCTCGCTGTTTCAGAGATCTTTCCCCTCAGTTAGCCATAATAGTGTCATCTTTTTCTTCAATCTCTCGGGTGAAAACAAATTCAGCGCAAAATTCAACTTTTCCTTGCTTTTTTTTTTTTTTAAAAAAGGCAAACCATTTATGTAAAAGTCCTGCACATATTTTTTTTATTGAATATAAATTACAATAAAAAATAATTTTTACAGTTAATCTAAATATAAATGTTTATTTCTCCGTTGAAGTTGATATTCCAGAAGAAAAATGTTTTTCTTTTCCTTATGAATTTGAATTATCCTGTAAAAAAATTCAAATGAGTTTCACCTTGAAATAAATTGCGTTTCATCTTAGATTTATAGTCAACATTGTCAATTCATTTCTTCAAATTCAAAAGCTTGGCATATCAAATATAATAATATAATCAAAGTAGTGTAATTTTCAAATGGGAATCTTCTCTCCCCCTCTTTTTAAAACCCAGCTGTTTGTATCTATATAGGGGTGTTTTGAAAAACTTTTCAACACTCCAAAAGTATGTTCAATAGTGTTTTTTTGTAAAACAAGATAATTTTTTTCACACATTTATCTCATAAATGATAAAAGTACTTCTCCGTCACTAAATGGACCCTATATATATATATATATAAATCAAGTACCATTAACCATCGGTACCCTCAGGCATAAATTCAAATATTGAACGACAACTCACCTTTTCTACAAAATAAAATCACCTTTAGTTAGTGGGAGGTCTTGGTCTTTGATCCGTTTGGACTCGGTGTTTGTTTAGGAACACCATTTTTTCAACGGTACACACAAACTAAGATAAAACCATTTCAAAATCTGTAAAAACCATTTCGAAATCCATAAAAATCATCTTGAAATATGTAAAACCATATAGAAATCCGTAAAATACCTTGGAATCTGTAAACTCATTTCTCCCAACAAAATTCCTAAACACACACTCAATTATTCTGGATCAGAATGCATTTTGAAAATAATTATTGTTCAGAATATATTTTGAAAATATGATTTTATTTAGGAAGTTTTGAATTTTACGAATTTCGAGATAAAAAGTAGATAGTAAAGATGAAGGAAAAAGAAGGAAAAAATTTATTAGGAGAGAGGTGTGATATGATAAGAAAATAACTTTTTTAAAACCTAGATTTCAAACCGATGTTTTATATCCAAAATAAGTTTTTTAAAAAATATAAGTATTTGAATAACCTATAAATTTTGAAACCAAGGTGAAACAAAATAAATTCTTAGACTGTGATTCCTCCTGCCTCTGCCACATGTCACCTGGTAAATACAGCATCCTCTGTACAAAAGCCGGCAAAAAAACAAAAAAAATCCTGTAGTATTATTGTACTTTTTATATGCTATATTATTTTTGTACTACTATGAGAAACAGATGGCAAAGAATAAAATAAAAAATTCTGTTTAATTTATCTACACTCATTTTAATATATGAGCTCTTCATACAATAAATTAATTGACATAGGATTTGGGCTCTTATGAATTATAAGTTTATATTATATATACAAACATGACTTTGTGAATTTCCAAAAAAAAATTAATGGCTCGTTTGGTACGCTGGAATTGATTTTGATGGAGATGGAAATAGAAATGGAGATAAAGATGAAAATGAGGATGGAAATGGATATAAATATAAAAAAAAAAAGAAGTCAAAAAATCAATTTCATAGAATTGAATATAATTCCATAGAATTGAATACAATTTCATGGATTACACTATGGAATTCATTTCTATCCATTTTAAATTCCATTTCCAATTTCACAATCCAATTCCACCATACTAAATATAGAAAATGAATTCCATTTCTCTACCAAACGTATCATAAAGAAATAATTGGGTGGGGAGAAAACTAAATAAACAAACAATAAAAAGGACAATGCTACTGTGAGAGCCAGCTGAGTATGTCTGCTTTGTCGGCAGATTAGTTGAGAGAACAATTTTTTTCAATAACAAGTACAAATCAAAATAAAAATACATCGGACTCCGTAAAAATATATTAAAATTCGTAAAAATATTTTAAAATCTGTAACTCGTTTATTTCAATGGGTTGCAAACACACGTTAACTCTTGACTATTGAGATTGGTTAGGTATTGACTCTTGACTATTGACCATCCCAAAATCTTTGGTCTTATTGATTTGGATAAATAGTATTTAATGCTGAAATTTAAAAATCAATATGTGGAGATTTTTCTGAGGAAAAAATATAAATTTAAAAGATAAAACATCATATTTTTTTTAAAAAATTCTCTAACTACTTCATATATCTAAGGGAGTATTAAACATTGAATTTCATAAATGAGTTGTTTTCTATTTATTGATAAGGTAGGTTGATATTCTTTCATATAAATAAATAAGGTAGGTTATAATTTCATTAGTAACATTAAATAATGATAATATATGCATTGGTATTTCAATATATGTAAAGGGCTCGTTTGGAATTCCTCTTCATACATTGACATTGGTATTTTCTTCATAGGAAACATGTCAAGGAATTGGTTTTCTTGATGTAAATTTATGTAATAACAATAATTACAAGATTTTATAAAGTCATGATAACTAATATGATCGTCTATCTAATTGTTGTTCAATCATGTCCAAGTTCTAAAAAAATTTGGAGTTTTTTTAAACAAAACTAAGCAAGAAAAGTGAGAACTTCTATTAAGTGCGTGTTTGAAAATCAGTTGGGAGAGTGATTTTATAAATTTCGAGGTAAGTATATTAGAGGAGTTTTATCTTGATTTACGTGTAACGTGGTTTGAATGTGCAAACTATTAATTAAGCATGCACTAAGTTATCGTAATAGAATGAGGGAAAAGACTATTAGATGGATAAATCTTCTTAAAAATAAGCTTCAATTAAAATGATTTGCAAGTGACAAATAAATTGTGAAATATTGTTTTAATCACAACAATAATATTATAACAATGCCATATTAAAAACGTCATTTTTCAACCTCAAATTAAAATCTAAGCTCACGTAAAAATAGAAAGCTATTACCTTTAATTCTTAATATAAAAGTTAATTGATTTTTTTAGAGATTAAGAAAGCACATATGTTAATTTGAAATATTTATTTTTCTCTATCATTATTCATTAGATTATATATCACTTTATATGTGAGGGAAATCATATAGAAGAAAATTGATAAATATAAATACTTTAAAATAATGTAATTAACTTTTTTAATCTTCAAAAAAAGTGGATTAACTATAATATTACGGATAAGAGGTAGTAGTATGTATTTGAAAGGCTGCCCGATCTAAATCCTCATTAATACTTGAAATCCTCAAAATCCAATGTTACCTAAAAATTCTGAAAATTACAATCTTACTTCACACTTATATGATCATTTTTTAAAATCAAAACTAAAGATGCTGAAGGAATAATAACAAATAAGAGGAATTTTCCAATTGAATTAGAGACTTTCTCATTTTGTGCCAAACCTTTTGAGAATAAAATATATTATTTACTGCAAACTTTTTTTTTTTGATACAATTATTTACTGTAAACTTTCTCATTTGTGTTCACTGCCAGATCTAATAGCAAAAATTCGTCAAACGTGGCATAAGTATAACCTGCCACTCTCATTTCAAGATTCAAATTATCCACAACACAAACGATATTATTATAAAGATGGTGGCTCCTATCTTCCATGAGAAAAGCATGTTGTTCTCCATTCACCTCAACCACACTATATCCAGGGATCTTTTTCAGTCCCGACATATTCATGATCTTCTTCACTTTAGCTACTTCGTCCCACTTACGTGCCTTGGCAAAGAAGTTAGAGATCAAAGCGTATACTCCAGGATCATCTGGATTCAGCTCAAGAACCTTCTTTGCCACCTTCTCTCCAATAAAAAATTTGTCATAGTTGCAGCAACCACCAAGTAGGGCAACCCATACAGCAACCCCAGGTTCAGTTTTCATGGAATACATCAGTTTCAAAGCCTCCTCAACTTGACCGGCACGAGCCAGAAGATCAATCATGCAAGCGTAATGCTTCTCATCTGCAGGTATCTTGAATTTATCGGTCATGAGATTGAACCAGTATCGACCTTCATGTAAAAGACCTGAGTGGCTTAAAGCTGAGAGAAGAGCAGCAAAAGTTGCATGATCTGTTTCCGTATTTGTTTCTATCATCTGTTGGAACAGTGATAGAGCTTCCCTCCCATTCCCATGGATTCCACAAGTGGAAATCATTGCATTCCAAGAAACTGTATCCTTGAATCTTATCTGATCAAAAAGGGCACGTGCAGAAGAAAGAGACCCACATTTAGAGTACATATCAAGAACTGCAGTTCCAGAGACTCGCTCAGAATCTAGTCTCTTCATAAGATATCCATGGATGGATTTTCCCAACTTAAGACAACCAATTTGTGAACAAGCAAGAAGTCCACTTACAAGACAAACAAAGTCAGGTTCATAGCCTAGACTCTGCATCTCTACCAACAATTCAAGTGTGTTTTCTGCAAAACCATTTTGAGCTACGCCTGAGATTAAAGCAGCCCAAGATATGATATTTTTGTGGGGCATCATCGAGAACATTTGAAAAGCAAGTCCTAGATGTCCTGTTTTAGCATACATATCTACAAGACCGGTTTGGATCACAACATCCATTGGTATATCTCGCCGAATTAAATACCCATGAACTGAGAGACCCAATTTGGAGTCACCGAGATTTGCAATAGCTTGAACCAACCCCAGCATGACAACCGTATCTCCAACCATTCCCTCTTTTTGCATTTTTCGGTAAACGTCAAGAGCTTCCGTTGCTCTTCCACATTGAGCATAACCAGATACCATAGTCGTCCAACAAACTATATCCTTCCTTGGCATTTTATCGAAAAGTTCCATTGCTACATCCATCTTCCCACACTTGGCATACATATTCAACGCTGAGCACCCAACAAAGACATCGTTTCCATACCCACAGTCCATAGCTTTGCTCCAAATCTCCTTCCCCATTTTCAAATCGAACAACCTAGTACATGCCTTCAATGCCACTGTGAAAATGGAACTATCAGGTCTGACTCCTTCCAAAATCATCCTACGGTAAAGATTCATTACTTCATCTGGGTACCCTTTGCGAGAGTACGCAACAATCATAGCGTTCCATACATCAACACCTCGTTGAGACATTTGATCGAACACTTGGCGGGCAGATGTGATATCACCATTACGTGCATAAGTTGCTATCAGCTTCCCGCCAATGTTATTTTGGGTGAAGTTACCCGTCAGGATTATCAGAGCGTGAACTTTCACAATGGAAGGCTTTTCTTGACATGCCAAGATGAGAAGCTTGAAGTGATTAGCCCTTGGACGCAACAATCGCATGCCGAAGTTTAATCGATAGCCTGTTTCTTTTAAGAACAAAGTTGAATATGGAGAAGTTTATTGGCTACTTCCAGTTTCTTCTTCAAGCGACAACGTAAGGAGAGGGAGAGGAAGCATCTCTGCACGCTGGTGTGCTCATTGTCGCTGGCGATCGTCTTCGAAGGAGAAGGGAAGCCATCTCTGCTCCTCTCATTCAGACGTTCACTTTCTCAGCCCCGAGGAAGGAAGGAGACTCCGCCAGTCTCAACGTCGATATCAGTTACAGCTTTGCTCTCCTCTCCATCGGATCTGTTCTCACCGTTGGTCCGTCCTTCTCTGGGTGCTCGTGGTGGTGAAATTGCCAACCTGTAGAAGAATGAAGTAGGAAGTTAGCCCCGTTGGTCGTTCGATCGAGGGGAGAGAGTGTACAATGGGGATATAAAAATGCTTATGGAATATGGATAGAATGGTCTTAACATATCAAAATATTACTCCTTCCTCCCAATTCCCAAATCTCCCCATCGAGTTATGCGTTTACAAATCCTAATTCCCAATGCTTATGCCCCGTTTGGCGGTTTTGATGGAATTGAAAGTAGAATTGGAAGTGGAAGCGAGATTAAAAGTTTGTTTGGTATGCTGAAAGTAGTGGGGTATTATTTTAATTTAATATTTATATTTATAATATGAAAATACTAATATGCCCCACAACAACAAAAAATTTCCCCTCCCCCATAACAGCATCTCCGACTAGGCGACCACTGAACCACTGAACTGCAACAACTAATCACAAAGCTCAACTATAGCAACCATCGACGAAGCTCGTGACCAGGCGACCACTATATTGCAGCGACGCAAGGGAAGAAAGTTTTGCCGAGTTCGAAGAATGCGTTGTCGAGTTCGTGGCCGTCGCCCTCCGCGTTGCCGAGTTTGTGGCCGACGCAAGGGGAGATCACGCCAGCTCGTCGCCCTCCGCGCTCGTCGACAGTTCGTGGCCGGAGATCGTGACAGCTCGTCGCCCTCACGCTCGCCGCCAGTTCATGGCCGGAGATCGTCGCCAGGGGTGGTGGCCGCGATCGTCGCCAGGGGTGGTGGTCGCGGTCGTCG